>CM053035.1:1317168-1579031 GCA_028564925.1 Lithobates sylvaticus
GGGCAATTACACCTGGGGGGCCACACCGAGCAAGAGTCAGGTGAGTCAGGGGCCCCATCCTCATCCATGGGGGAGGGGGCAATTACACCTGGGGGGCCACACCAAGCAAGAGTCAGGGGCCCCATCCTCATCCATGGGGGAGGGGGCAATTACACCTGGGGGGCCACACCAAGCAAGAGTCAGGTGAGTCAGGGGCCCCATCCTCATCCATGGGGGAGGGGGCAATTACACCTGGGGGGCCACACCGAGCAAGAGTCAGGTGAGTCAGGGGCCCCATCCTCATCCATGGGGGAGGGGGCAATTACACCTGGGGGGCCACACCGAGCAAGAGTCAGGTGAGTCAGGGGCCCCATCCTCATCCATGGGGGAGGGGGCAATTACACCTGGGGGGCCACACCGAGCAAGAGTCAGGTGAGTCAGGGGCCCCATCCTCATCCATGGGGGAGGGGGCAATTACACCTGGGGGGCCACACCGAGCAAGAGTCAGGTGAGTCAGGGGCCCCATCCTCATCCATGGGGGAGGGGGCAATTACACCTGGGGGGCCACACCGAGCAAGACTCGGGGGGCCCCATCCTCATCCATGGGGGAGGGCAGAATGACAGGTGACCCCAATCCAATGTGTGTATATAGATACCCCCCCCAATGTGTGTATATAGATACCCCCCCCCAATGTGTGTGTATAGATACCCCCCCCCCCCCAATGTGTGTATATAGATACCCCCCCCCCCCCAATGTGTGTATATAGATACCCCCCCCCCCCCCCCCCCCCAATGTGTGTATATAGATACCCCCCCCCCCCAATGTGAGTATATAGATACCCCCCCCCAATGTGTGTATATAGATACCCCCCCCCCCCCAATGTGTGTGTATATAGATACCCCCCCCCCAATGTGTGTGTATAGATACCCCCCCCCAATGTGTGTGTATAGATACCCCCCCCCCCAATGTGAGTATATAGATACCCCCCCCAATGTGTGTATATAGATACCCCCCCCAATGTGAGTATATAGATACCCCCCCCCCCAATGTGTGTATATAGATACCCCCCCCCCCAATGTGTGTATATAGATACCCCCCCCCCAATGTGTGTGTATAGATACCCCCCCAATGTGTGTGTATAGATACCCCCCCCCCAATGTGTGTATATAGATACCCCCCCCCCCCAATGTGTGTATATAGATACCCCCCCCAATGTGTGTATATAGATACCCCCCCCCCCAAACCACCCCAACACCACCCCCCAACCCACCACACCACCCCCCCCCACAACCCCCACCCACCACCACCCAACAACCCCACCCCCCCCAAACCCCAAACCACCCCCCACCACCCAACCCACCCAACCCACACCCCACCACCAAACCCCACCACCAACAACACCCCAACCCCCCTACCCCACCCACAACCCCCCAACAACCCACCACCCCACCCACCAACCCACCCCACCCCCCCCCCCCCACCCAACCAACCACCCACACACCCATCCCACCAACTACCCACCCACACAATTACACCTACACACCAACCCACCAAAACCCACTCACAACAGCCCCCCAACCCCACCCCCAACACCCCCCCCCACCACACCCAATAACAAACCCAAACCCCACCACCACCCACACACAACAACACCACCCACCAAACCCCCCCCACCCCCCCCCACCCCCAACCCCCCAACCACAAACCCCCCCAAACCCCAACCCACCCAAACCCCCCCCACCCCCCCTACAACCCACAACCCCCCACCCACACAAACCCCCCCCCCCCAACCACCCCCCCCCCCCCCCCCCCCCCAACCCCCCCCCCCCACCCCCCCCAACCCCCCCCACCCACCCACCCCCACCCCCAACCCCCCACCAAAACCCACAACCAAAACCACACAACCCTAACCCACACCCCCCCCAACCACCACACCCAACCCACAAAGAGATACCCCCCCAATGTGTGTGTATAGATACCCCCCCCCCCCAATGTGTGTATATAGATACCCCCCCCAATGTGTGTATATAGATACCCCCCCCCCCCCCAATGTGTGTATATATAGATCAGTGATCAGATATGTCATATATATATATATATATATATCTCTCACATGGCTGTCATCATCTCCTGAGTCCTGACTGACAGGTGACCCCTCCCCCTCCCCCTCCATGGTAGTATATAGGTGGCAGTGATTATTGATCAGGTGTGGATGCTGTATATATATACCACATGTCTGTGTCATCATCACCTCCTGGGTGCCCCCATCTCTGTCTTCCATCAGAACCCCCTCCCCCGAATATATATATATATGTGTGTGTGTGTGTGTGTGTGTGTGTGTTGTGTGTGTGTGTGTGTGTCTGACAAAAGTAAGTACACCCCTCAGTCACATTCATGTGACAACACTGAAGAAATGACACTTGTCTACAATGTAAAGTAGTGAGTGTACAGCTTGTATAACAGTGTAAATTTGCCGTCCCCTCAAAATAACTCAACACACAGCCATTAATGTCTAAACCGCTGGCAACAAAAGTCAGGACACCCCTAAGTGAAAATCTCCAAATTGGCCCAATTAGCCATTTCCCCTCCCCCGGTGTCATGTGACTCGTTAGTGTTACAAGGTCTCAGGTGTGAATGGGAGCAGGTGTGTTATATTTGGTGTTATCGCTCTCACTCTCTCATACTGGTCACTGGAAGTACAACATGGCTCCGCCCCATAACATTGGATGATGTCACTTCCGCCCAATGATCTTACAGGGGAAATGTTTATTTATTTCCAAAAGACATTTATTTTATTTATTTTTTATTGCATTTAGGTCTAAATATGAGATGTGAAGTCTTTTTGACCCCCAGATCTCACAATAAAGTGGAGTTGCCCCCCCAAAAAATAAAAAAAATCATCAATGCATGCGCAGTGGGTGCCCGGCTACGAAGCCACAACCGGGTGCCCACAGTTACAATGCCGGCGCCGCTGAGTGGAAGGGGGGGGGCGAGTGGGGCTTCGATCCCCGGCATCGCTGGACCGCGGGACAGGTAAGTGTCCGATTATTAAGTGCCGGTTCACACTGGTGCGATGCGAGAACCCTGCGAATCCACTGCGTTCCCACATCGCACCCGACATGCACAACAGTTCACACTGCTGGGGGGTGTCATTATATGTTACCGACACGCCCATTTCAGCTCACATATCGCACTGCCAACTGACAGTTCGGACATGAATCGGATCGCATATATGTAACCACCCATCCGATTCTGGTCCGAACAGAAAAAATACTGTGGGTGGCACAGTGGTGTAGTGGTTAGCACTCCCACCTAGCAGTAAGAAGGGTCGCTGGTTCAAATCCCAACCACGACAATACCTGCCTGGAGTTTGCATGTTCTCCCTGTGCCTGCGTGGGTTTCCTCCGGGTACTCCGGTTTCCTCCCACAATCCAAAGACATGCAGGTAGGTTAATTGGCTTCTGTCCGAAAATTGGCCCCAGTATATGAATGGGGACCTTGGATTGTGGGCTCCTTGAGGGTAGGGACCGATGTGAGTGTGCAATGTACAGGGATGGGACAATTGTAGACACTCACGTTGAACTGGATGGACTGATGTCTTTATTCAACCTACTAACTATGAAACTATGAAACTGTCTGTACCGAACAGACATCGCACCGCACAGACACCGCACCGCACAGGCACCGCACAGACACCGCACCGCACAGACACCGCACCGCACAGACACCGCACCGCACAGACACCGCACCGCACAGACACCGCACCGCACCGCACAAACACCGCACCGACACCGCACAGACACCGCACCGCACAGACACCGCACAGACACCGCACAGACGTCGCACCGCACAGACGTCACACCGCACAGACGTCACACCGCACAGACGTCACACCGCACAGACGTCGCACCGCACAGACGTCGCACCGCACAGACGTCGCACCGCACAGACGTCGCACCGCACAGACATCGCACAGCACAGGCACAGCACAGACACCGCACCGCACAGCCCAGACATTGCACCGCCCAGACATCGCCCAGACACCGCACAGACGTCGCACCGCACAGACGTCGCACCGCACGGACATCGCACCGCACAGACATCGCACAGCCCAGACATTGCACGGCCCAGACATCGCACAGACATCGCACAGACGTCGCACCGCACGGACGTCGCACCGCACGGACATCGCACCGCCCAGACACCGCACAGCCCAGACATTGCACCGCCCAGACACCGCACGGACGTCGCACCGCACGGACGTCGCACCGCACGGACGTCGCACCGCACGGACGTCGCACAGACACCGCACCGCACAGACACCGCACCGCACAGACATCGCACAGCCCAGACATTGCACCGCCCAGACATCGCACAGACACCGCACGGACGTCGCACCGCACGGACGTCGCACCGCACAGACACCGCACCGCCCAGACACCGCACAGCCCAGACATTGCACCGCCCAGACATCGCACGGACGTCGCACCGCACGGACGTCGCACCGCACGGACGTCGCACCGACACCGCACAGACACCGCACAGACGTCGCACCGCACGGACATCGCACCGCCCAGACATCGCACAGCACAGCCCAGACATTGCACCGCCCAGACACCGCACAGACGTCGCACCGCACGGACGTCGCACCGCACGGACGTCGCACCGCACGGACATCGCACCGCACAGACGTCGCACCGCACAGACATCGCACCGCCCAGACATCGCACGGACGTCGCACCGCACGGACGTCGCACCGCCCGGACGTCGCACCGCCCGGACGTCGCACCGCCCGGACGTCGCACCGCCCGGACGTCGCACAGCCCGGACGTCGCACAGCCCGGACGTCGCACCGCCCGGACGTCGCACCGCCCGGACGTCGCACCGCCCGGACGTCGCACCGCCCGGACGTCGCACCGCCCAGACATCCCACCGCCCAGACATTGCACCGCCCAGACATTGCACCGCCCAGACACCGCACGGACAAATTTTTTTTTATGACACCACCACTTTAAAGAGGTCCTGTCGTGCTTTTTCTCTATTACAAGGGATGTTTACATTCATGTAATAGGAATAAAAGTGATCCAAAATTTAGTTTTTTGTTTTTAAAAAAAAGGACAGTGTAAAAATAAATAATAAAAAGTTAAATAAGAAAAAAAAATGTAAAGCGCCCCGTCCCGCCAAGCTCGTGTGCAGAAGCGACCGCATGCGTAAGTAGCAAACGTAGTAGTAAATATGGAAACGGTGTTCAAACCACACATGTGAGGTATCGCCGCGATCAGTAGAGCGAGAGCAATAATTCCATCACCAGACCTCCTCTGTAACTTAAAATTGGTAACCTGTAGAGATTTTTAAATGTCGCCAATCTTTAAGTGCCAAAGTTTGTCGCCATTCCACGAGCGGGCGCATGTTTGGTATCAATTTACTCGGTGTAACATTATCTTTCACAATATAGAAAATAATTGTGCTAACTTTACTGTTGTCTTATTTATTTAATTTAAAAAAAGTGTATTTTGTCCCCAAAAATTGCATTTGTAAGACCGCTGCACAAATACGGTGTGACAAAGTATTGCAATGACTGCCATTTTATTCTCTAGGGTGTCTGAAAAAAATGTATTATGTTTGGGGGTTCCAAGTAAATTTCAACCCAAATTTCTACCCAACTATCATCCTATCCCGACATCTGTACCCAACTATCATCCTATCCCGACATCTGTACCCAACTATAATCAATATCCTGACATCTGTACCCAACTATTATCCTATCCCGACATCTGTACCCAACTATCATCCTATCCCGACATCTCTACCCAACTATAATCAATATCCTGACATCTGTACCCAACTATCATCCTATCCCGACATCTCTACCCAACTACCATCCTATCCCGACATCTCTACCCAACTATCATCCTATCCCGACATCTGTACCCAACTATCACCCTATCCCGACATCTGTACCCAACTATCATCAATATCCCGACATCTGTACCCAACTATCATCAATATCCCGACATCTGTACCCAACTATCATCCTATCCCAACATCTGCACCCAACTATCATCCTATCCCGACATCTCTACCCAACTATCATCAATATCCCGACATCTGTACCCAACAATCATCCTATCCCGACATCTCTACCCAACTATCATCCTATCCCGACATCTGTACCCAACTATCATCAATATCCCGACATCTGTACCCAACTATCACCCTATCCCGACATCTCTACCCAACTATCATCCTATCCCGACATCTGTACCCAACTATCATCAATATCCCGACATCTGTACCCAACTATCATCCTATCCCGACATCTGTACCCAACTATCATCCTATCCCGACATCTGTACCCAACTATCATCCTATCCCGACATCTGTACCCAACTATCATCAATATCCCGACATCTGTACCCAACTATCATCCTATCCCGACATCTGTACCCAACTATCATCCTATCCCGACATCTGTACCCAACTATCATCAATATCTCGACATCTGTACCCAACTATCATCAATATCCCGACATCTGTACCCAACTATCATCCTATCCCAACATCTCTACCCAAATATCATCAATATCCCAACATCTCTACCCAACTATCATCCTATCCCGACATCTCTACCCAACTATCATCCTATCCCGACATCTCTACCCAACTATCATCCTATCCCGACATCTCTACCCAACTATCATCCTATCCCGACATCTGTACCCAACTATCATCCTATCCCGACATCTCTACCCAACTATCATCAATATACCGACATCTCTACCCAAATATCATCCTATCCCGACATCTGTACCCAACTATCATCAATATCCCGACATCTGTACCCAACTATCATCAATATCCCGACATCTGTATCCAACTATCATCAATATCCCGACATCTGTATCCAACTATCATCAATATCCCGACATCTGTATCCAACTATCATCAATATCCCGACATCTGTACCCAACTATCATCAATATCCCGACATCTGTACCCAACTATCATCAATATCCCGACATCTGTACCCAACTATCATCAATATCCCGACATCTGTACCCAACTATCATCAATATCCCGACATCTGTACCCAACTATCATCAATATCCCGACATCTGTACCCAACTATCATCAATATCCCGACATCTGTATCCAACTATCATCAATATCCCGACATCTGTACCCAACTATCATCAATATCCCGACATCTGTACCCAACTATCATCAATATCCCGACATCTGTACCCAACTATCATCAATATCCCGACATCTGTACCCAACTATCATCAATATCCCGACATCTGTACCCAACTATCATCAATATCCCGACATCTGTACCCAACTATCATCAATATCCCGACATCTGTACCCAACTATCATCAATATCCCGACATCTGTATCCAACTATCATCAATATCCCGACATCTGTATCCAACTATCATCAATATCCCGACATCTGTACCCAACTATCATCAATATCCCGACATCTCTACCCAACTATCATCAATACCCCGACATCTCTAACCAACTATCATCAATATACCGACATCTCTACCCAACTATCATCAATATACCGACATTTATCATATTTACTGAAAAACGTTAGTGCAGACACATTCTGATTTACTGATGGGGTGCATTTTATTCTTTTGGATCAGAAAAATTATCAATATCTTTATTTATGACAAGTTTATGTATTTTTTAAGGGACGCATCTCATTCTAATATCATGTGACTGTGGGGGAGGGGACATTAGAGTGTAAGCTCCTCTGGTGTAGAGACTGATGTGACGATACATGATGATGATAATAGTGTGACACTTTTGGGGGGGGTCTCTCGCTTTTGGTAGGACGTGTAACGTGGAGCGCGGTCTCTCCTTATCGGTGGATCAGGTGTCTCGCAGTGCGGTCTCCTCCGGTCTCCGGGATGGCGTGCTGTCTGAAGGACGAGTTGCTGTGCTCCATCTGTCTCAGCATCTACCAGGACCCGGTGAGCTTTGGCTGTGAACATTATTTCTGCCGTAAATGTATCACGGAGCATTGGAGCCGCCAGAAGCACGGGGGTCCCCTGGACTGTCCGGAGTGCCGGAGGTCCTTCGCAGAGCCCACCTTGTCCCCCAGCCTGAAGCTCTCCAATATTGTGGAAAGGTACTCGGCCTTCCCCCTGGACGCCATCCTCAGCGCCCAGCGCAGCTCCTTCCCCTGCAAGGACCACGACAAGGTGAAGCTCTTCTGCCTGACCGACCGAGCTGTGGTCTGCTTCTTCTGTGACGAGCCCTCCCTGCACGAGCAACACCAGGTCACCAACGTGGACGAGGCCTTCGAGGAACTGCAGGTGAGTGTTGGGGGCTACCCACATCGAATGTGATCGATTAGTACAGATCAGACTGGGGTTCTCGCTCACCCTCTGCCCCTAATAGACACAGGGTGACTTACACATAGGAGGGGCCGGGGGAGCTGAAACAAGGGTTTCCCAACCTCTCCAAGGGATTTTGGGTTCCACGGGCCCCTCGCCCAAAGCGACTCCCGTCACAATGCTGCAGACCCAAACCGAGGGCTTAAAACCCAACTCCGAGTGGGGAGGAGCCTAAACTCTGTCTGTGATCCCATTGGTGAAATCCCCCCCCAATGGCAGAATATACTGGGACTTTATAGTTGTTCCCCAGCGGGCCAGATGAAGGTTCCTCCATGTTGTGTCAGTGAGTTCGGAGGGCGAGCTGGGTCAGCACGGAGCCCAGGATTTATGTAGCAGCCAGGCAGCCGTACATATGTCAGCGAATGTAAAGAACACTTGGATAAGAGAACTACAAGGCTGCCATTCCTGGTCTCCTGAAAACGCTGATTGCCTGGCTGTGTCACAGACCCCGGGACTGGCATACAACACAAATAAATCGGGGAGAAGTCTGAAGCTTTTATCCCTGTTTTGGGTCACTGACTCAGAATTAAGACAAAGGATCAGCATGGTGGGCTGGGGATCAGCAATGGCGGCAGATCTGCATCTCACGGGACAGGTCCCCTTTAATCGATGTTAAAATAAGATTTGTGGCCCTTCCATCCTCTGTAGACGGTTCCTGGACGCTCCAGTGATAGAGAAGATCTCCACCCACCGGTGGGCGGGTATGTGTGTCTCTATAGAGCGGTGCTGAGTGTTGGCCGCATGTACTGACATCACAAGTCCTGAGAGTGGCGCTGTTTCCTCCCCGGTGTGTATACAACTAATCCTGACTGTCGGTTAGCAGGTTGTGTGTCGGTGGTGGACTCTTGTGGAGTCGGTGAGGGGGGAGATTTACTAAAACTGGAGCACTCAGAACCTGCATGGCAGCCAATCAGCTTCTATCTTCAGCTGCTTCAATAAAAATTTGACAATAAAACCTGGAAGCTGATTGGTTGCTATGCAGAGCTGCACCCGATGTAGTAAATGTTCCCCTATGACTGGCGCAGACCCCCCCGGACTCTGACGCCTGTCTCTGCAATTATCAGTGTGCCGTCTAACTGTCACCACTTCTGTGACTAATACACATTCATCCAATGGGGGGGCAGGTCTGTGCCAGGCTCCTCCCCTCTGAGCCCATTGGGTGGCCAGGGTTCAGATTTCTGAGGTCATAGGGGGGTGTTCCTTTCTTTGTGATGTCATCACGCCATTCATGTTGTCAGTTCAATCCCCTGCTGGGGCAGATTGGATGCTTATTGTCCTTTTTTAAATTTGAATAAAAATAATTGGACCAGCAAAAGGGCCCTGATTGGCTAATCCTGAATAAGGTGGATCACGTGACTCTGTGCTCCGTACAGACCGGGATCCACTGGATTATTTGATGTGTGAAACAATAAGGAGAGCCGACAACTCTGGTATCCGTGGTGCAATCTTTCTTTATTTAAAAAAAAAAGAACTAACGCGTTTCGGCGAGTAGACGTACTCATAGCTGTGATTGAAGAAAGAGAAGTCAGCAGCTACAAATCCGGGACAAATCCTGGAGCTGCTGACTTTTAATATAAGGACACTTACCTGTGCGGGGATCCAGCGATGTCCTCGCCCCATCCGATTCTTCCATGGGCTCCGGGTGCCGGCGTCTTGGGTAAGGGGAACCTTCAGGCTTCACAGCCAGTTTCCTACTCCGCATGGGGGAGTGGTGCTGCGCTTCATGAATGGTCCCGCGGTCTTCTGGGACTTGTGTGTGTGTCCCAGAAGGCTGCGGGGGAAAGGAGGAGGGGCCTAAGATCTTCATAGATTGTTGCAGTCATCTGACCCAGAAATGGGAGTGGAGGGGGAGGGGGGAGGTTGCAAACAAGCGGAGCTTCCCCTATTTGGGTGGATCACCCCTTAAAGGTTACTCACCGAAACGTGTTCGTTTTTTTTATATCACTATTGTGTGTAGCCCAGTGGTCTCTACAATGCGACCCGGGGGCCGAATGTGGCCCTTTGCTTGCCTTTATCTGGCCCTTGGGCTACTATTCCCCCTACTGACACCAACAATGGGGCACTATTCCCCCTACTGACACCAACAATGGGGCACTATTCCCCCTACTGACACCAACAATGGGGCACTATTCCCCCTACTGACACCAACAATGGGGCACTATTCCCCCTACTGACACCAACAATGGGGCACTATTCGTCTCATCCATATCAACAATGACATTGTATTCAGGATGATGGTATCCGCCTCTCCTCATGGGCCCTGGGACACCGCCCCCTCTGCCCCCCCCCCCGTGTGGTAGGACCCCTCAGAGGGGAGTAGACGTATTCAGGATGATGGTATCTGCCTCTCCTCATTGGCCCTGGGACACCCGCCCCCTCTGCCCCCTCTGCCCCCCCCCCCCGCCCGTGTGGTAGGACCCCTGAGAGGGGAGCAGACATTGTATTCAGGATGATGGTATCTGCCCCTCCTTATGGGCCCTGGGACACCGCCCCCTCTGCCCCCCCCCCCGGGTTGTAGAACCCCTCAGAGGGGAGCAGACATTGTATTCAGGATGATGGTATCCGCCTCTCCTCATGGGCCCTGGGACACCGCCCCCTCTGCCCCCCCGGGTTGTAGGACCCCTGAGAGGGGAGCAGACATTGTATTCAGGATAATGGTATCCGCCTCTCCTCATGGGCCCTGGGACACCGCCCCCTCTGCCCCCCCCCCCGGGTGGTAGAACCCCTCAGAGGGGAGCAGACATTGTATTCAGGATGATGGTATCCGCCTCTCCTCATGGGCCCTGGGACACCCGCCCCCTCTGCCCCCCCCCCCCCCCGGGTTGTAGAACCCCTCAGAGGGGAGCAGACATTGTATTCAGGATGATGGTATCCGCCTCTCCTCAATGGCCCTGGGACACCGCCCCCTCTGCCCCCCCCCCGGGTGGTAGAACCCCTCAGAGGGGAGCAGACATAGTATTCAGGATGATGGTATCCGCCTCTCCTCATGGGCCCTGGGACACCGCCCCCTCTGCCCCCTCCCCCTGGTTGTAGAACCCCTCAGAGGGGAGTAGACATTGTATTCAGGATGATGGTATCCGCCTCTCCTCATGGGCCCTGGGACACCCGCCCCCTCTGCCCCCCCCCCCCCCCCCCCGGTTGTAGAACCCCTCAGAGGGGAGTAGACATTGTATTCAGGATGATGGTATCCGCCTCTCCTCATGGGCCCGGGGACACCCGCCCCCTCTGCCCCCCCCCCGGTTGTAGGACCCCTCAGAGGGGAGTAGACATTGTATTCAGGATGATGGTATCCGCCTCTCCTCATGGGCCCTGGGACACCGCCCCCTCTGCCCCCCCCCCCCGGGTGGTAGAACCCCTCAGAGGGGAGCAGACATTGTATTCAAGATAATGGTATCCGCCTCTCCTCATTGGCCCTGGGACACCCGCCCCCTCTGCCCCCTCTGCCCCCCCCCCGCCCGTGTGGTAGGACCCCCTGAGAGGGGAGCAGACATTGTATTCAGGATGATGGTATCCGCCTCTCCTCATGAGCCCTGGGACACCCGCCCCCTCTGCCCCCCCCCCCCTGGTTGTAGAACCCCTCAGAGGGGAGCAGACATTGTATTCAGGATGATGGTATCCGCCTCTCCTCATGAGCCCTGGGACACCGCCCCCTCTGCCCCCCCCCCCCCCCGGGTTGTAGAACCCCTCAGAGGGGAGTAGACATTGTATTCAGGATGATGGTATCTGCCCCTCCTCATGGGCCCTGGGACACCCGCCCCCTCTGCCCCCCCCCCGGGTTGTAGAACCCCTCAGAGGGGAGCAGACATTGTATTCAGGATAATGGTATCCGCCTCTCCTCATGGGCCCTGGGACACCCGCCCCCTCTGCCCCCCCCCCGGGTTGTAGGACCCCTCAGAGGGGAGTAGACATTGTATTCAGGATGATGGTATCCGCCTCTCCTCATGGGCCCTGGGACACCCGCCCCCTCTGCCCCCCCCCGTGTGTGTGGGACCCCTCAGAGGGGAGTAGACGTATTCAGGATGATGGTATCCGCCTCTCCTCATTGGCCCTGGGACACCCGCCCCCTCTGCCCCCTCTGCCCCCCCCCCCCCCGCCCGTGTGGTAGGACCCCTGAGAGGGGAGCAGACATTGTATTCAGGATGATGGTATCTGCCCCTCCTTATGGGCCCTGGGACACCGCCCCCTCTGCCCCCTCCCCCTGGTTGTAGAACCCCTCAGAGGGGAGTAGACATTGTATTCAGGATGATGGTATCCGCCTCTCCTCATGGGCCCTGGGACACCCGCCCCCTCTGCCCCCCCCCCCCCCGGGTTGTAGGACCCCCTCAGAGGGGAGTAGACATTGTATTCTGGATGATGGTATCTGCCTCTCCTCATGGGCCCTGGGACACCCGCCCCCTCTGCCCCCCCCCCCCCCCGGGTTGTAGGACCCCCTCAGAGGGGAGTAGACATTGTATTCTGGATGATGGTATCTGGCTCACCTCTCTGTTGTCTCTCTCCAGCGGGAACTGAAGGAGCAGCTCCAGGCATTGCAGGAGAGCGCCAAGGGCCACACCGAGGCCCTCCAACTACTGAAGCGCCAGCTGGCCGAGACCAAGGTGAGACCATGCCAATGAGAAGAGTTCTCTGAGTACCCGGCCTGCCCTGCGGGTGTGAAGCGGCACCCAGGCAGATAACATTGTTATTCTTTAGAAGGAACCCCCCCCCCCCCCCCCATAGGCCATGCTGGAGAATCTCCATGGTGACCATGTGTACCTCCTGGGGGCCCCTAAACTGCCAGATCTCAGTCCCCCAAGGCAGGATCGCCCCTTCCTGGCCCCCCAAAATCTTGTTGTTCTTAAAATTATAAAGAGGTGGCTTCCTGCCCTGCCTACCCCCCCCCTCCCCCCAGGGTGCTGATTGGCCAGTAAGTCATACCAAATGACACCCCACAGTGCCCACTATGTAAGGCCGGTTTCTTTCCGTTTCTTCATAGACACTGCAGTGCTCTGTGCTGGCAGAGCTGAGTAACAGCCACACCCCTCACACAGGTTTGTATTGCTGAGGAAGAGAGAAGGCGTGGCTAAGCAGCCTCTTACTGCATGCTGGTTACTGACTTCACCGCCATATTCAGGCCCCTCCCTCCCCCATACCCCCCCCCCCCCCCCCCGCACAGCCGATGTGCCAGGAAAATGAAGGCAGGACTATGAAGATGTCAGTATGAGGTGACGTCTCCTATTGGTGACAGGTTCTCTTTACCTGAAGTCCAGGTGATGGGGATGTGTCCCTCACCCTGTGTTTTCTCCCCTGCCTAGTCGTCTGCCAAGAGCCTGCGTGCCACCATCAGCGAGGCCTTCGAGCACCTCCACCGACTGCTGCGAGAGCGCCAGAAGGCCATGCTGGAGGAGCTGGAGTCCGACACGGCCCGCACCCTGACCGACATCGAGCACAAGGTCCAACGCTACAGCCAGCAACTGCGCAAGGTACAGGAGGGGGTGCAGATCCTGCAGGAGCGCCTGGCGGAGGGCGACAAACACAACTTCCTGGCGGGAATCTCATCGCTATCTGAGAGGTACCTGTATGTGTGTGGGGGGGGGGGGGGGGGCTTCAGGTGTGCAGATCCCACAGACCACCCACCATAGACCACCCACCACAGATGACTTACCACAGACGACCCACCATCACCCACAACAAACGACCCACCATAGACCACAGATCACCCACCACCACAGATCACAGACCACCCACCACAGACCACCACAGACCACCCACCACAGATGACCCACCACAGACCACCCACAGACCACCCACCACAGATGACCCACCACAGATAACACCCACCACAGACGACCCACAGACCACCCACCACCACAGATCACCCACCACCACAGACCACCCACCACCACAGACCACCCACCACAGAGCACCCACCACCACAGATCACAGAGCACCCACCACCACAGATCACAGACCACCCACCACCACAGATCACAGACCACCCACCACCACAGATCACAGACCACCCACCACCACAGACGACCCACCACCACCCACCACAGACGACCCACCACCACCCACCACAGACGACCCACCACCACCCACCACAGACGACCCACCACCACCCACCACAGACGACCCACCACCACCCACCACAGACGACCCACCACAGACGACCCACCACCACCCACCACAGACGACCCACCACCACAGACGACCCACCACCACCCACCACAGACGACCCACAGACGACCCACCACAGACGACCCACCACCACCCACCACAGACGACCCACCACCACCCACCACAGACGACCCACCACCACCCACCACAGACGACCCACCACCACCCACCACAGACGACCCACCACCACCCACCACAGATGACCCACCACAGACGACCCACCACCATAGAACACCGACCACAGATGACCCACAGATCACCCACCACCACGGATCAGACCACCACCCACCACAGACGACCCACCATCACCCACCACAGATCACACTTTATAGATTGCAGATTATTTTTTACACCTTTTCTCTTTTCTGTGTCTAGAGGCAACGATCGCTCTGCGGCTCGGCAATCACATGATGTTCTCGCTGTGATTGGCCGATCTGTAGATTGTATTTATTGATCCCACTCCTCTCCTTTCTCCTCCCTCTCCAGGTTAAAGGGGAAGATCCACGAGACCAACCTGACCTACGAAGACTTCCCCACCTCCAAGTACATGGGGCCCCTGCAGTACACCATCTGGAAGTCGCTCTTCCAGGACATCCACCCGGGTAATAAGACCTTCCCTTTCTTCTCTCTGATTGGGTGAGCATTGTGGGAGGGACTATTCCTTGATGACCAATCAGTTCTTCCTGTCTGACCGTACCTGGAGCAAGCCCCCTCCCCCTCCCCAGGTACTTGTGAGGTGCATAGATACTCAGGGGGCCCTAATTTGGGGGGGAGGGGCATATGTGGATTTTTCATAGGATGTGGACAAAATGCACAAAAATCAAACAGTCCTGATTTCTGGGAGAGGGGTACGGAGCACTCAGTGTAGAGGGGCCCTTCCTGTCTGCTAGAAATATAGACCGGTCCTGATTTCTGGGAGCGGGGTACGGAGCACTCAGTGTAGAGGGGCCCTTCCTGTCTGCTAGAAATATAGACCGGTCCTGATTTCTGGGAGCGGGGTACGGAGCACGCAGTGTAGAGGGGCCCTTCCTGTCTGCTAGAAATATAGACCGGTCCTGATTTCTGGGAGCGGGGTATGGAGCACTCAGTGTAGAGGGGCCCTTCCTGTCTGCTAGAAATATAGACCGGTCCTGATTTCTGGGAGCGGGGTACGGAGCACGCATTGTAGAGGGGACGTTCCTGTCTGCTAGAAATATAGACCGGTCCTGATTTCTGGGAGCGGGGTACGGAGCACGCAGTGTAGAGGGGACGTTCCTGTCTGCTAGAAATATAGACCGGTCCTGATTTCTGGGAGCGGGGTACGGAGCACGCAGTGTAGAGGGGACGTTCCTGTCTGCTAGAAATATAGACCGGTCCTGATTTCTGGGAGCGGGGTACGGAGCACGCAGTGTAGAGGGGACGTTCCTGTCTCCTAGAAATATAGACCGGTCCTGATTTCTGGGAGCGGGGTACGGAGCACGCAGTGTAGAGGGGACGTTCCTGTCTGCTAGAAATATAGACCGGTCCTGATTTCTGGGAGCGGGGTACGGAGCACGCAGTGTAGAGGGGCCCTTCCTGTCTCCTAGAAATATAGACCGGTCCTGATTTCTGGGAGCGGGGTACGGAGCACGCAGTGTAGAGGGGCCCTTCCTGTCTGCTAGAAATATAGACCGGTCCTGATTTCTGGGAGCGGGGTACGGAGCACGCAGTGTAGAGGGGCCCTTCCTGTCTCCTAGAAATATAGACCGGTCCTGATTTCTGGGTAACCATTTGTACATGTACTGCGGGTGGCCGGCAGGGTGGATCACATACATGTTCTGGGTTGAGGGGCGCGCAGTACCCATCTGCCGGGATCTTGTGTCATCGCTAATTTCATTATTAACAGATGTTTCCTATTGAGTGATACTGTGATTGGCCCACAGCTATCACATAGTACTTGTACCAATGCAGCACCCTGTACTGTGTGGATAGCTGTAGCCAATCAAAGATCACCAGTAATCATCGTTTAACCACTTCCCGCCCGGTCTATAGCAGAATGACGGGCGGGCGGTGGTTCTGTTATCCTGACTGGGAATCAAATGACATCCTTCAGGATAACAGCCGCCCCTCGCCCGCGGGGGCTGCGCATGGCGGCGATCGGTGGTGTGTCAGTGGAGACTCTTTACCACATGATCAGCCGTGTCCAATCACAGCTGATCACGATGTAAACAGGAAGAGCCGTTGATCGGCTTTTCCTCACTCGTGTCTGACAGACATGAGTAGAGGAGAGCCGATCGGCTGCTCTCCAACAGGGGGGGTCTGCGCTGATTGTTTATGAGCGCAGCCCCCCCTCAGATGCCCACACTAGACCACCAGGGAAGCCTCCAACATGTGGATAGCCAGGTACATCCCCCCCATGGCCATCCACATGTGCCCAATCTGTGCCCACAAATGGGCACTGACTGGCACCATAGAGTAATAGATGAATTAAGTAATGCCCAGCAATGCAACCCATCAGTGTCCATCAGTGCCACCCATAAGTACCCACCACTGCCACCTGTGAGTGCCCATCAGTGCCACATACCAGTACCACCTACCGGTGCCGCCTATCAGTGCCCATCATCAGTGCTCATCAGTGCCACCTCATCGGTGCCCATCAGTGTGGCCTTATCAGTGCCCGTCATTGAAAAAGAAAACGTACTTATTTACAAAAAAAATTTAACAGAAACAAAAAAAAACTTGTTGAGTACTACATCGTTACTATGGTGACTACTATATTATACTATATATTAATTAAAAAAAAACTAATTTAATATATATATATATTTTTTAACATCCTGTCATCAGTCAGTGTCCCTGATTACCAGTCATGTGATGACTGATAGGGGGTGACTGTATGTGGAAAAAAAATTACATTTTCAAAAAATTACCTAAATACCTTGTACTGTCTACTTTCCAAAAAAGGGGTGATTTTTTTTGGGGGGCATTTGTACGGGGGGGGGGGGGGTTAATTTCCTGGTCAAGAAGGGGGAAAATCTTCCTTAGGTGAAGGGTTAATGTCAGCAACAAAAGCCAACTGCCAGCGGGGATCAGTTTAGCCAGACAAAGAATGCTCCCCACCCCCACACAGGGACAGTCCAGGTTCTGTACAGACTCCCCCTCCCCCCAGGGACAGTCCAGGTTCTGTACAGACTCCCCCCCCCCCCAGGGACAGTCCAGGTTCTGTACAGACTCCCCCTCCCCCCAGGGACAGTCCAGGTTCTGTACAGACTCCCCCTCCCCCCAGGGACAGTCCAGGTTCTGTACAGACTCCCCCTCCCCCCAGGGACAGGCCAGGTTCTGTACAGACCCCCCTCCTCCCAGGGACAGTCCAGGTTCTGTACAGACCCCCCCTCCCCCTAGGGACAGTCCAGGTTCTGTACAGACCCCCCCTCCCCCTAGGGACAGTCCAGGTTCTGTACAGACCCCCCCTCCTCCCAGGGACAGGCCAGGTTCTGTACAGACCCCCCCCTCCCCCAGGGACAGTCCAGTACAGACCCCCCCTCCCCCCAGGGACAGGCCAGGTTCTGTACAGACCCCCCCCTCCCCCAGGGACAGTCCAGTACAGACCCCCCCTCCCCCCAGGGACAGTCCAGGTTCTGTACAGACCCCCCCTCCCCCTAGGGACAGTCCAGGTTCTGTACAGACCCCCCCTCCTCCCAGGGACAGGCCAGGTTCTGTACAGACCCCCCCCTCCCCCAGGGACAGTCCAGTACAGACCCCCCCTCCTCCCAGGGACAGTCCAGGTTCTGTACAGACCCCCCTCCCCCCAGGGACAGTCCAGGTTCTGTACAGACCCCCCCTCCCCCTAGGGACAGTCCAGGTTCTGTACAGACCCCCCCTCCTCCCAGGGACAGGCCAGGTTCTGTACAGACCCCCCCCCTCCCCCAGGGACAGTCCAGGTTCTGTACAGACTCCCCCTCCCCCCTGGGACAGTCCAGGTTCTGTACAGACTCCCCCCCCCCCCCCCCGGGACAGGCCAGGTTCTGTAGAGACGTGTGAACTCAGGAAAGGTGACAGAAGATTTGTGGCCGGGGTGGTTTTTCCACTCGCTGTCACCAGGTGTGTCTGATTTATGTCAGGAGAAAGTTTGGGTGTAACAGGTGTGTAGGGCAGAGGAGGCTCCTGCCTAGGGGGAGAATCACACTGGGGCTGACAGGTCACACATTCCTGTTTATACATATCACTGAGTACATAGAGGGAGGCACAGATCTGACCTTCACATGACTTTTCCTCCACAATGAGCAGCTCATGCCCGTCTTTGCCTCCCGCTGGGGGTCGTGCCTGTCCTTCCTTCCTGCCGGGGGTTGTGCCTGTCCTTCCCTCCCGCCGTGGGTCGTGCCCGTCCTTCCTTCCCGCCGTGGGGTCGTGCCCATCCTTCCTTCCTGCCGTGGGTCGTGCCCGCCCTTCCTTCCTGCCATGGGTCGTGCCCGTCCTTCCTTCCCATCGAGCACATCCTTGCCTCCCGCCGGGGGTCGTGCCCATCCTTCCTTCCTGCCGTGGGTCGTGCCCGTCCTTCCTTCCCGTCAAGTCCGTCATTGCCTCCCCGCCGGGGGTCGTGCCCGTCCTTCCTTCCCACGGGGCCATGCACGTCCTTCCTTCCTGCCGTGGGTCGTGCCCGCCCTTCCTTCCTGCCATGGGTCGTGCCCGTCCTTCCTTCCCACCAGGGTCGTGCCCGTCCTTCCTTCCCGCCGGGGGTCGTGCCCGTCCTTCCTTCCCGCCGGGGGTCGTGCCCGTCCTTCCTTCCCGCCGGGGGTCGTGCCCGTCCTTCCTTCCCGCCGGGGGTCGTGCCCGTCCTTCCTTCCCGCCGGGGGTCGTGCCCGTCCTTCCTTCCCGCCGGGGGTCGTGCTTCCCGTCCTTTCCTTCCTGCCGTCCTTCCTTCCGGCCGGGGGTCGTGCCCGCCCTTCCTTCCTGCCATGGGTCGTGCCCGTCCTTCCTTCCCATCGAGCACATCCTTGCCTCCCGCCGGGGGTCGTGCCCATCCTTCCTTCCTGCCGTGGGTCGTGCCCGTCCTTCCTTCCCGTCAAGTCCGTCATTGCCTCCCCGCCGGGGGTCGTGCCCGTCCTTCCTTCCCACGGGGCCATGCACGTCCTTCCTTCCTGCCGTGGGTCGTGCCCGCCCTTCCTTCCTGCCATGGGTCGTGCCCGTCCTTCCTTCCCACCAGGGTCGTGCCCGTCCTTCCTTCCCGCCGGGGGTCGTGCCCGTCCTTCCTTCCCGCCGGGGGTCGTGCCCGTCCTTCCTTCCCGCCGGGGGTCGTGCCCGTCCTTCCTTCCCGCCGGGGGTCGTGCCCGTCCTTCCTTCCCGCCGGGGGTCGTGCCCGTCCTTCCTTCCCGCCGGGGGTCGTGCCCGTCCTTCCTTCCCGCCGTGGGGTCGTGCCCGTCCTTCCTTCCCGCCGTGGGGTCGTGCCCGTCCTTCCTTCCCGCCGTGGGGTCATGCCCATCCTTCCTTCCCACCGTGGGTTGTGCCTGTCCTTCCCCCCCGATGGGGGGGTGTGCCCGTCCTTCCTTCCTGCCGTGGGTCGTGCCCGTCCTTCCTTCCCGTCGAGCCCATCCTTGCCTCCCGCCGATGGGGTTGTGCCCGTCCTGCCTTCCTGCCGTGGGTCGTGCCCGTCCTTCCTTCCTGCCGTGGGTCGTGCCCGTCCTTCCTTCCTGCCGTGGGTCGTACCCGTCCTTCCATCCTGCCGTGGGTCGTGCCCGTCCTTCCATCCTGCCGTGGGTCGTGCCCGTCCTTCCATCCTGCCGTGGGTCGTGCCCGTCCTTCCATCCTGCCGTGGGTCGTGCCCGTCCTTCCATCCTGCCGTGGGTCGTGCCCGTCCTTCCATCCTGCCGTGGGTCGTGCCCGTCCTTCCATCCTGCCGTGGGTCGTGCCCGTCCTTCCTTCCTGCCGTGGGTCGTGCCCGTCCTTCCTTCCTGCCGTGGGTCGTGCCCGTCCTTCCTTCCCGTCAAGCCTGTCCTTGCCTCCCGCCGGGGGTCGTGCCCGTCCTTCATTCCCGCCACAGGGGTCGTGCCTGTTCTTACTTCCCGCCGTGGGGTCGTGCCCGCCCTTCCTTCCTGCCATGGGTCGTGCCCGTCCTTCCTTCCCATCGAGCACATCCTTGCCTCCCGCCGGGGGTCGTGCCCATCCTTCCTTCCTGCCGTGGGTCGTGCCCGTCCTTCCTTCCCGTCAAGTCCGTCATTGCCTCCCCGCCGGGGGTCGTGCCCGTCCTTCCTTCCCACGGGGCCATGCACGTCCTTCCTTCCTGCCGTGGGTCGTGCCCGCCCTTCCTTCCTGCCATGGGTCGTGCCCGTCCTTCCTTCCCACCAGGGTCGTGCCCGTCCTTCCTTCCCGCCGGGGGTCGTGCCCGTCCTTCCTTCCCGCCGGGGGTCGTGCCCGTCCTTCCTTCCCGCCGGGGGTCGTGCCCGTCCTTCCATCCCGCCGGGGGTCGTGCCCGTCCTTCCTTCCCGCCGGGGGGTCGTGCCCGTCCTTCCTTCCCCCCGGGGGTCGTGCCCGTCCTTCCTTCCCGCCGGGGGTCGTGCCCGTCCTTCCTTCCCGCCGGGGGTCGTGCCCGTCCTTCCTTCCCGCCGTGGGGTCGTGCCCGTCCTTCCTTCCCGCCGTGGGGTCATGCCCATCCTTCCTTCCCACCGTGGGTTGTGCCTGTCCTTCCCCCCCGATGGGGGGGTGTGCCCGTCCTTCCTTCCTGCCGTGGGTCGTGCCCGTCCTTCCTTCCCGTCGAGCCCATCCTTGCCTCCCGCCGATGGGGTTGTGCCCGTCCTGCCTTCCTGCCGTGGGTCGTGCCCGTCCTTCCTTCCTGCCGTGGGTCGTGCCCGTCCTTCCTTCCTGCCGTGGGTCGTACCCGTCCTTCCATCCTGCCGTGGGTCGTGCCCGTCCTTCCATCCTGCCGTGGGTCGTGCCCGTCCTTCCATCCTGCCGTGGGTCGTGCCCGTCCTTCCATCCTGCCGTGGGTCGTGCCCGTCCTTCCATCCTGCCGTGGGTCGTGCCCGTCCTTCCATCCTGGCGTGGGTCGTGCCCGTCCTTCCTTCCTGCCGTGGGTCGTGCCCGTCCTTCCATCCTGCCGTGGGTCGTGCCCGTCCTTCCTTCCCGTCAAGCCTGTCCTTGCCTCCCGCCGGGGGTCGTGCCCGTCCTTCATTCCCGCCACAGGGGTCGTGCCTGTTCTTACTTCCTGCCTGGGGGTCGTGCCCGTCCTTCCTTCCTGCCGTGGGTCGTGCCCGTCCTTCCTTCCTGCCGTGGGTCGTGCCCGTCCTTCCATCCTGCCGTGGGTCGTGCCCGTCCTTCCATCCTGCCGTGGGTCGTGCCCGTCCTTCCATCCTGCCGTGGGTCGTGCCCGTCCTTCCATCCTGCCGTGGGTCGTGCCCGTCCTTCCATCCTGCCGTGGGTCGTGCCCGTCCTTCCATCCTGCCGTGGGTCGTGCCCGTCCTTCCATCCTGCCGTGGGTCGTGCCCGTCCTTCCATCCTGCCGTGGGTCGTGCCCGTCCTTCCATCCTGCCGTGGGTCGTGCCCGTCCTTCCATCCTGCCGTGGGTCGTGCCCGTCCTTCCATCCTGCCGTGGGTCGTGCCCGTACTTCCTTCCTGCCGTGGGTCGTGCCCGTCCTTCCCGTCCTTCCTTCCCGTCAAGCCTGTCCTTGCCTCCCGCCGGGGGTCGTGCCCGTCCTTCCTTCCCGCCAGGGGGGTCGTGCCCGTCCTTCCTTCCTGCCGGGGGTCGTGCCCGTCCTTCCTTCCCGCCAGGGGGGTCGTGCTTGTTCTTCCTGCCTGGGGGTCGTGCCCGTCCTTCCTTCCTTCCCGCTGGGGGTCGTGCCTGTCCTTCCTTCCCGCTGGGGGTCGTGCCCGTCCTTCCTTCCCGCTGGGGGTCGTGCCTGTCCTTCCTTCCCGCTGGGGGTCGTGCCTGTCCTTCCTTCCCGCTGGGGGTCGTGCCTGTCCTTCCTTCCCGCTGTGGGTCGTGCCCGTCCTTCCATCCTGCCGTGGGTCGTGGTCGTCCTTCCATCCTGCCGTGGGTCGTGCCCGTCCTTCCATCCTGCCGTGGGTCGTGCCCGTCCTTCCATCCCGCCGTGGGTCGTGCCCGTCCTTCCATCCTGCCGTGGGTCGTGCCCGTCCTTCCATCCTGCCGTGGGTCGTGCCCGTCCTTCCATCCTGCCGTGGGTCGTGCCCGTCCTTCCATCCTGCCGTGGGTCGTGCCCGTCCTTCCATCCTGCCGTGGGTCGTGCCCGTCCTTCCATCCTGCCGTGGGTCGTGCCCGTCCTTCCATCCTGCCGTGGGTCGTGCCCGTCCTTCCTTCCCGTCAAGCCTGTCCTTGCCTCCCGCCGGGGGTCGTGCCCGTCCTTCCTTCCCGCCAGGGGGGTCGTGCCCGTCCTTCCATCCTGCCGTGGGTCGTGCCCGTCCTTCCATCCTGCCGTGGGTCGTGCCCGTCCTTCCATCCTGCCGTGGGTCGTGCCCGTCCTTCCATCCTGCCGTGGGTCGTGCCCGTCCTTCCTTCCCACCAGGGGGGTCGTGCCTGCTCTTACTTCCTGCCTGGGGGTCGTGCCTGCTCTTACTTCCTGCCTGGGGGTCGTGCCTGCTCTTACTTCCTGCCTGGGGGTCGTGCTCGTCCTTCCTTCCCGCTGGGGGTCGTGCCTGTCCTTCCTTCCCGCTGGGGGTCGTGCCTGTCCTTCCTTCTTGCCGGGGGTCCTGCCTGTCCTTCCTTCTTGCCGGGGGTCCTGCCTGTCCTTCCTTCTTGCCGGGGGTCCTGCCTGTCCTTCCATCCCGCCGGGGGGTCGTGCCCATCCTTCCTTCCTGCCGGGGGGTCGTGCCCGTCCCTCCTGCCGTGGGTCGTGACCGTCCTTTCTTCCCGCCGTGGGTCGTGCCCGTCCTTTCTTCCCGCCGTGGGTCGTGCCCGTCCTTTCTTCCCGCCGTGGGTCGTGCCCGTCCTTTCTTCCCGCCGTGGGTCGTGCCCGTCCTTTCTTCCCGCCGTGGGTCGTGCCCGTCCTTTCTTCCCGCCGTGGGTCGTGCCCGTCCTTTCTTCCCGCCGTGGGTCGTGCCCGTCCTTTCTTCCCGCCGTGGGTCGTGCCCGTCCTTTCTTCCCGCCGTGGGTCGTGCCCGTCCTTTCTTCCCGCCGTGGGTCGTGCCCGTCCTTTCTTCCCGCCGTGGGTCGTGCCAGTCCTTTCTTCCCGCCGTGGGTCGTGCCAGTCCTTCCTTCCCGCCGGGGGTCGTGCCAGTCCTTCCTTCCCGCCGGGGGTCGTGCCAGTCCTTCCTTCCCGCCGGGGGTTGTGCCAGTCCTTCCTTCCCGCCGGGGGTTGTGCCAGTCCTTCCTTCCCGCCGGGGGTTGTGCTAGTCCTTCCTTCCCGCCGGGGGTTGTGCCTGTCCTTCCTTCCTGCTGTGGGGGTTGTGCCCGTCCTTCCTTCCTGCCATGGGTCATGCCCATCCTTCCTTTCCGGTCGAGCCCGTCCTTCCTTCCTGCCATGGGTCATGCCCATCCTTCCTTTCCGGTCGAGCCCGTCCTTCCTTCCTGCCGTGGGTCGTGCCCGTCCTTCCTTCCCGCCATGGGGTTGAGCCTGTCCTTCCTTCCCGCCGGGGGTTGTGCCTGTCCTTCCCTCCCGCCGGGGGTTGTGCCTGTCCTTCCCTCCTGCCGGGGGTTGTGCCTGTCCTTCCCTCCCGCCTGGGGTTGTGCCTGTCCTTCCTTCCCGCCGGGGGTTGTGCCTGTCTTTCCTTCCTGCCGGTGGTTGTGCCTGTCCTTCCCGCCGGGGGTTGTGCCTGTCCTTCCCGCCGGGGGTTGTGCCTGTCCTTCCTTCCCGCCGGGGGTTGTGCCTGTCCTTCCTTCCCGCCGGGGGTTGTGCCTGTCCTTCCCGCCGGGGGTTGTGCCTGTCCTTCCCTCCCGCCGGGGGTTGTGCCTGTCCTTCCTTCCCGCCGGGGGTTGTGCCTGTCCTTCCTTCCCGCCGGGGGTTGTGCCTGTCCTTCCTTCCCGCCGGGGGTTGTGCCTGTCCTTCCTTCCCGCCGGGGGTTGTGCCTGTCCTTCCTTCCCGCCAGGGGTTGTGCCTGTCCTTCCTTCCCGCCGGGGGTTGTGCCTGTCCTTCCTTCCCGCCGGGGGTTGTGCCTGTCCTTCCTTCCCGCCGGGGGTTGTGCCTGTCCTTCCTTCCCGCCGGGGGTTGTGCCTGTCCTTCCTTCCCGCCGGGGGTTGTGCCCGTCCTTCCTTCCTGCCATGGGTCGTGCTCGTCCTTCCTTCCCGTCGAGCCCGTCCTTGCCTCCCGCTGGGGGTCGTGCCCGTTCTTCCTTCCTGCCGTGGGTCGTGCCTGTCCTTCCTTCCCGCTAGGGGGTTCGTGCCTGTCCTTCCTTCCCGCCGGGGGGTTCGTGCCTGTCCTTCCTTCCCGCCGGGGGGTTCGTGCCTGTCCTTCCTTCCCGCCGGGGGGTTCGTGCCTGTCCTTCCTTCCCGCCGGGGGGTTCGTGCCTGTCCTTCCTTCCCGCCGGGGGGTTCGTGCCTGTCCTTCCTTCCCGCCGGGGGGTTCGTGCCTGTCCTTCCTTCCCGCCGGGGGGTTCGTGCCTGTCCTTCCTTCCCGCCGGGGGGTTCGTGCCTGTCCTTCCTTCCCGCCGGGGGTTCGTGCCTGTCCTTCCTTCCCGCCGGGGGTTCGTGCCTGTCCTTCCTTCCCGCCGGGGGTTCGTGCCTGTCCTTCCTTCCCGCCGGGGGTTCGTGCCTGTCCTTCCTTCCCGCCGGGGGTTCGTGCCTGTCCTTCCTTCCCGCCGGGGGTTCGTGCCTGTCCTTCCTTCCCGCCGGGGGTTCGTGCCTGTCCTTCCTTCCCGCCGGGGGTTCGTGCCTGTCCTTCCTTCCCGCCGGGGGTTCGTGCCTGTCCTTCCTTCCCGCCGGGGGTTGTGCCTGTCCTTCCTTCCCGCCGGGGGTTGTGCCTGTCCTTCCTTCCCGCCGGGGGTTGTGCCCGTCCTTCCTTCCTGCCATGGGTCGTGCTCGTCCTTCCTTCCCGTCGAGCCCGTCCTTGCCTCCCGCCGGGGGTCGTGCCCGTTTTTCCATCCTGCCGTGGGTCGTGCCTGTCCTTCCTTCCCGCCGGGGGTTCGTGCCTGTCCTTCCTTCCCGCCGGGGGTCGTCCCTGTCCTTCCTTCCCGCCGGGGGTCGTCCCTGTCCTTCCTTCCCGCCGAGGGTTGTGCCTGTCCTTTTCAGGACATTCTGGTATCACCGGCATTGTGCTCAGGTTTGCTGGATGTGGTGTTGGTCATGTAGAAGTCGGGGAGTCTGTGTGTCTCAGGCAATGTCGGGGTTCAGTATATTTCTAGAAGGCGGATTCCAGTACTGAGCACTGATTGGAATGGTTTGTGTCTCGGCCCAAATCTATATCTGTAGGACAGGAGAGCTAAATTCCTGGCAGTGGATCTGAGTGGAAGGGAGTGAACATTTCCCCCGAGGATACTGACCAGGAAATGGAGAACAATAGAAACCGCCCAAAAAAGTGTCGGCTGAAATGTCTCGGCGAGTTCCCTACCTGAATTCTGTACACAGGAGAATCTGTGTCCTTTACTGGGAGTTACAGCTCATTCACCTCC
This sequence comes from Lithobates sylvaticus, assembly GCA_028564925.1. NCBI lineage: Eukaryota > Metazoa > Chordata > Amphibia > Anura > Ranidae > Lithobates > Lithobates sylvaticus. The sequence continues at coordinate 1,343,227 of CM053035.1, forward strand.
TCATCTGTCCTTGTAGTGGGATTCACAGCTCATTCACCTCCTCATCTGTCCTTGTAGTGGAATTCACAGCTGATTCACCTCCTCCTTTCCTCTAGTAGTGGGATTCACAGCTCATTCACCTCCTTTTCCCCTAGTAGTGGGATTCACAGCTCATTCACCTCCTTTTCCCCTAGTAGTGGAATTCACAGCTGATTCACCTCCTCCTTTCCTCTAGTAGTGGGATTCACAGCTCATTCACCTCCTTTTCCCCTAGTAGTGGAATTCACAGCTCATTCACCTCCTTTTCCCCTAGTAGTGGGATTCACAGCTCATTCACCTCCTCCTTTCCTCTAGTAGTGGGATTCACAGCTCATTCACCTCCTCCTTTCCTCTAGTAGTGGGATTCACAGCTCATTCACCTCCTTTTCCCCTAGTAGTGGCATTCACAGCTCATTCACCTCCTCCTTTCCCCTAGTAGTGGGATTCACAGCTCATTCACCTCCTCCTTTCCCTCTAGTAGTGGGATTCACAGCTCATTCACCTCCTCCTTTCCCCCTAGTAGTGGGATTCACAGCTCATTCACCTCCTCCTTTCCCCTAGTAGTGGGATTCACAGCTCATTCACCTCCTCCTTTCCCTTAGTAGTGGGATTCACAGCTCATTCACCTCCTCCTTCCCTCTAGTAGTGGGATTCACAGCTCATTCACCTCCTCCTTTCCCCTAGTAGTGGGATTCACAGCTCATTCACCTCCTCCTTTCCCCTAGTAGTGGGATTCACAGCTCATTCACCTCCTTTTCCCCTAGTAGTGGGATTCACAGCTCATTCACCTCCTTTTCCCCTAGTAGTGGGATTCACAGCTCATTCACCTCCTTTTCCCCTAGTAGTGGGATTCACAGCTCATTCACCTCCTCCTTTCCTCTAGTAGTGGGATTCACAGATCATTCACCTCCTCCTTTCCCCTAGTAGTGGGATTCACAGCTCATTCGCCTCCTTTTCCCCTAGTAGTGGGATTCACAGCTGATTCACCTCCTCCTTCCCTCTAGTAGTGGGATTCACAGCTCATTCACCTCCTCCTTTTCCACTAGTAGTGGGATTCACAGCTCATTCACCTCCTCCTTTCCCCTAGTAGTGGGATTCACAGCTCGTTCACCTCCTTTTCCCCTAGTAGTGGGATTCACAGCTCATTCACCTCCTTTTCCCCTAGTAGTGGGATTCACAGCTCATTCACCTCCTTTTCCCCTAGTAGTGGGATTCACAGCTCATTCACCTCCTCCTTTCCCTTAGTAGTGGGATTCACAGCTCATTCACCTCCTCCTTCCCTCTAGTAGTGGGATTCACAGCTCATTCACCTCCTCCTTTCCCCTAGTAGTGGGATTCACAGCTCATTCACCTCCTCCTTTCCCCTAGTAGTGGGATTCACAGCTCATTCACCTCCTTTTCCCCTAGTAGTGGGATTCACAGCTCATTCACCTCCTTTTCCCCTAGTAGTGGGATTCACAGCTCATTCACCTCCTTTTCCCCTAGTAGTGGGATTCACAGCTCATTCACCTCCTCCTTTCCTCTAGTAGTGGGATTCACAGATCATTCACCTCCTCCTTTCCCCTAGTAGTGGGATTCACAGCTCATTCGCCTCCTTTTCCCCTAGTAGTGGGATTCACAGCTGATTCACCTCCTCCTTCCCTCTAGTAGTGGGATTCACAGCTCATTCACCTCCTCCTTTTCCACTAGTAGTGGGATTCACAGCTCATTCACCTCCTCCTTTCCCCTAGTAGTGGGATTCACAGCTCGTTCACCTCCTTTTCCCCTAGTAGTGGGATTCACAGCTCATTCACCTCCTTTTCCCCTAGTAGTGGGATTCACAGCTCATTCACCTCCTTTTCCCCTAGTAGTGGGATTCACAGCTCATTCACCTCCTTTTCCTCTAGTAGTGGGAATCCCAGCTCATTCGCCTCCTTTCCCCTAGTAGTGGGATTCACAGCTCATTCACCTCCTTTTCCCCTAGTAGTGGAATATCTCATCCACCTTTTGATCTCCTCAGTGCCCGCGGCGTTGACGTTGGACCCGGTGACCGCCCACCAGCGCCTGATCCTCTCGGATGACTGCACAATCGTGGCATACGGTAACTTGCACCCGCAGCCCCTGCAGGACTCTCCGAAGCGCTTCGACGTGGAGGTGTCGGTGTTGGGCTCGCAGGTCTTCGATGGAGGCGTCCATTACTGGGAGGTGGTCGTCTCCGACAAGACGCAGTGGATGATTGGACTGGCCCACGAAGCCGTGAGCCGCAAGGGAAGTATTCAGATCCAGCCCGGGAAAGGCTTCTACTGCATCGTGATGCATGATGGGAACCGGTACAGCGCCTGCACAGAGCCCTGGACCCGGCTCAACGTCAAGAGCAAGCTGGAGAAGGTCGGCGTCTACCTGGACTATGATAAGGGTCTCCTCATCTTCTACAACGCCGACGACATGTCCTGGCTCTACACCTTCCGGGAGAAATTCCCCGGGAGACTATGTTCATATTTCAGCCCCGGGCAGAGCCACGCCAACGGCAAGAATGTACAACCACTACGCATCAACACGGTGCGAATATAACGCTGCCCCCCCCCCCCAGCCCCCACCATGCTGCTGCCTGTCCAGGTGGAGGGAGGGGTCCCATATTTAGATAGGAATACAATTTCTCCATCATCCACTGAGGGACACAGGAATTCAAAACAGTCGAGTGACGCCGCTGCCTGCAGGAGGTGAAGACCTTAGAAATGTCATAGACCAGCCCCCTTGTATCCCATCCTCCACCCAGCTGGGGTCGGATTCCTTCTCTTCATGCTTCTCGCTTCTCCTAATGTTTTGGGGTTTAGGTGCATCAGTCTGGGGGTCACAGTATGCCGTCACACCCGCCCAGCCTGGTTAGGGTGCCTCCTCAGCACCGTTGGCATTAGGGGTTGGTACCCCAAGGTTGTTCCCAGGCTCGGGAGTCTTTTTGGCTATACCGGCCTTTCTCAACTTTTTTCCCCAGAGGAACCCTTTAAATAATTTCCAGGTCTCAGGGAACCCCTAGTAAGTTTAGTCCATTGGGGGGGGGGGTCATTAAAATGCCCCTTACATTGGTGGTGGTAAATGGGGGGAAAAAATGGCCCTTTGTAATGGGGTGGCCAGATTGATGACGTTGGCTCTGCCAAATGGGGTTGGACCTATGGAGGTACCATTTAGATGGGAGGTCAGCTAGCCACAGCTCAAGGAACCCCTAGTAAGTTTAGTCCATTGGGGGGGGGCATTAAAATGCCCCTTACATTGGTGGTGGTAAATGGGGGGAAAAAATGGCCCTTTGTAATGGGGTGGCCAGATTGATGACCTTGGCTCTGCCAAATGGGGTTGGACCCATGGAGGTACCATTAGATGGGAGGTCAGCTAGCCACAGCTCAAGGAACCCCTAGTAAGATTAGTCCATTGGGGGGGGGGGTCATTAAAATGCCCCTTACATTGGTGGTGGTAAATGGGGGGAAAAAAATGGCCCTTTGTAATGGGGTGGCCAGATTGATGACCTTGGCTCTGCCAAATGGGGTTGGACCCATGGAGGTACCATTTAGATGGGAGGTCAGCTAGCCACAGCTCAAGGAACCCCTAGTAAGTTTAGTCCATTGGGGGGGGGGGGGGCATTAAAACGCCCCTTACATTGGTGGTGGTAAATGGGGAAAAAAATGGCCCTTTGTAATGGGGTGGCCAGATCGATGACCTTGGCTCTGCCAAATGGGGTTGGCCCTATGGAGGTACCATTTAGATGGGAGGTCAGCTAGCCACAGCTCGAGGAACCCCTAGTAAGATTAGTCCATTGGAGGGGCATTAAAACGCCCCTTACATTGGTGGTGGTAAATGGGTGAAAAAAATGGCCCTTTGTAATGGGGTGGCCAGATTGATGACCTTGGCTCTGCCAAATGGGGTTGGACCCATGGAGGTACCATTTAGATGGGAGGTCAGCTAGCCTTAGCTCGAGGAACCCCACGCCACCCCTGGAGGAGCCCCTCCGGAGGGTTCCATGGATTCTTGGTTGAGAATGGCCGGACTATACCTTGGGACAATACGCGGTGAGATGGTCACCTGGCCCAGGCAGCCTCGTTCTGGTATCTTCCCTAAACCAAGGCTGGGAGTGTAAGGCTCGGGCCTTTCATTTATTAACCAGCTGGTCTCCCCTCATGGACCGGTTCTGTTCAGTAGTCCCTCTGGGGACCTGTTCTCCAGGTTCTGGACCCATCTGCTTTTTTTTTTTTTTTGCCTTGTTCTACCAGTTTTGGTGGTTTCTTGGTCCACAGCGTTTTGCAGGTGAGGGCTCAGTGCTCCTTCAGAGGGAGTCCTCTGTTGGTGCTTGGCAGGGACTTCGCCTCCACTAGTTCAGATTTGGGGTTGGTCCTCCCTGGTAGTGTTAGACGGCTCCTCTCTTAGTGCTGTCGGTGGCTACTGCTGACCCCGGGACTGGACTGCTCTTGGACAATCCCGGCTGTTTCGGAATTCCTGTGCCCATCAATGGACGATGGAGAACGTACGATTTTTTTGTACTTACCTGAAAACCTTTTTCTTGGAGCGCCCCGCCCTTCTGTGGTTTTTGGTGGCCCTGTGTACTGCTTTCTCACAAATCTCGAGGCATGCTGGGCACAGGAGGTGTTATGCCGGGGCTGGCTTACAATTTTACTGTTTGCTGGTGTCCAACCCTCCTGTAAGAGGCAGTATAACCCAACTGTGGATGAATTCCTGTGTCCCTCAATGGACTCCAAGAAAAAGATTGCAGGGGGGGTTCAAAAAAAAACTTTATTTAGCTTATAATATAAGAGGACCAATGAAAGTATCGCAGGCGTGGATCAGTGCGGAGAGGCCCCGCCCCTTCAGGACTGACTCCTATAAAATAAAAGGACCAATGAAAGTATCGCAGGCGTGGATCAGTGCAGGGAGGCCCCGCCCCTTCAGGACTGACTCCTATAATATAAGAGGACCAATGAAAGTATCACAGGCGTGGATCAGTGCAGGGAGGCCCCTCCCCTTCAGGACTGACTCCTATAAAATAAAAGGACCAATGAAAGTATCACAGGTGTAGATCAGTGCAGGGAGGCCCCGCCCCTTCAGGACTGACTCCTATAATATAAAAGGACCAATGAAAGTATCACAAGTGTAGATCAGTGCGGAGAGGCCCCGCCCCTTCAGGACTGACTCCGTCCTCCATATAACAGAATGAATTGACGCTGGAGTCAGGAACATTCGGTGGATCCCAATTCCGAGTCTCGAATGTTGGTCTACATGACCCTGTGGGGAATGTCTCCCCCTATAATTAGGAGGATGGGAGTCGTAGTCTCATGATCAGAAATAGACGATCTGTTGGGAGCACAGGGGGTTCTGGGAAGACGTCTTTTATATGGCCGATTCCCGGATCTGATCTCTCTCTGACTGTGGAGGCCTAATGGTAAAAAGGGCTAATTTTCTGCCTGCAGGGGGCGTTCCGATAACCAAATCCATCACACAGCCAGCAAACGAAGGACCAACGTGAGGGGGAGGGGTAAGGATCAGCCCAGCTCGAACGAAAACTGTATTTGGTTTTGGATGGAGGGAAGGGGTGTGGCCTATGTCGCTGTCTGTGCCCCTAGGGAGGAGATGTTGTCCCCGCACCTCTGTTTTGGACAGAATGGGGCACAAAGAAGACCTCTCCAATGAGGTCACAGACAGCAATGTTGTATCACTCTCCAATGAGGTCACAGACAGCAATGTTGTATCACTCTCCAATGAGGTCACAGACAGGAATGTTGTATCACTCTCCAATGAGGTCACAGACAGCAATGTTGTATCACTCTCCAATGAGGTCACAGACAGCAATGTTGTATCACTCTCCAATGAGGTCACAGACAGCAATGTTGTATCACTCTCCAATGAGGTCACAGACAGCAATGTTTTATCTCTCTCCAATGCTATCCAAACATTTAAAGCTGAACACCACCTAAAAAAAATGAATAGCCCTTCAAAAGCTTAATAAATGTTTTTGCTGCAATACTTAAATTCAATCCTGAGCTGCTCCCCGCAGTATCACCTTTCTGCCACTAGATGTCCTCAGTTTTCAGGGTTGAATGACATCCAGCGTCATCCAACCGATGAGTTCCGAGGCCGTCACGGACCGCCACCAATCTGTAATTGGACGGTGAAAGGAGAAGCAGCAGACTGATGAGGTCATCTCTCTGTCCCGCTGCTCTCACAGGTTCAGCTTTAAAAACAATTGGTTAGCATTGGGCTTGAAATCTCTGTGCTGCTAACAAGGAAACGGGCAGAGAGTGGTTCAGTCAGTCAGGAGCAAGCGATCGCCGTTCCTGTGAAGCTCCACCCACAACTGAACGTGGTGAGATTTCCCCCCCACAGCCTGTCCGTGTCACCATATAACAATTCTACGAGGATTCTCCGAATGAGCCCTACTCATTAACACCCCTCCCCCCCTCAATGGCCAGAGCTTTTATCACTGCTTGGTGGTAAGTACTTTGCCTGAGAGAGATCTGCTCCATATTGCCAGTCAGGAGTAAAATGGAACCTCCGCAATTTGATGGCCTCCATTTTTATTTATTTCTTTAATCTGCTTTTACTTCATTCCACCCAAAATCTGATTCTTCTCCGGAGTATGGGGAGAACTAAACTCTTCCCAGTGATTGGCTACCTTAGCTCTGATCTGGTTAGTAGTATGTGGTCACATCCAGCTGGACGTGTTCTGTAATGTTGAAGACAATTTGTAGATTCTCCAAGGCACTTCTTCAGTTCTAATGAGTGTCGGGAAGATCCCCGAACATACATACCCACACAGGTAGACACCTTCATCCCATTACCATGGAATGTGTCATGGCAGATGTTGTTTGTCCGGGAACAGGTGGAGGTGTGAAGGTTGTGCTCCCACCTTATTCTAGTTACATCATCCCATCCTTGGCATCAGGGAGTCTGCAGAGGTGTTATTCCTTCCATTCACAAGACTGAGGTTTGAATTGTCAAATCTCCAGGGTAGAGAAGATAAACATGACATGTGGAAGACAGGTGCTGTTGGAGGCCCAACCCCTGATCAAGGATAGTTGTCCCAGTTTGACATAGCCTTGTGAACCAGTTTTCCCCCCTGTCTATATGTGCACCTCAATGCCCTGTCCTGCCATGGTCCAAAAGACTGTACAAGTCTTGACCTGTAGAACTTGTCCTGCTATGTTGGGTCTTGACCTGTGGAATTCGTACTCCTAGGTTGGGTCTTGACCAGTAGAATTTGTCCTACTAGGTTGAGTCTTGACCTGTAGACATTGGCCTCCTAGGTTGGGTCTTGACCAGTAGAATTTGTCCTACTAGGTTGAGTCTTGACCTGTAGACATTGGCCTCCTAGGTTGGGTCTTGACCAGTAGAATTTGTCCTACTAGGTTGAGTCTTGACCTGTAGACATTGGCCTCCTAGGTTGGGTCTTGACCTGTAGAATTAGTCCTACTAGGTTGGGTCTTGACCAGTAGAATTTGTCCTACTAGGTTGAGTCTTGACCTGTAGACATTGGCCTCCTAGGTTGGGTCTTGACCTGTAGAATTAGTCCTACTAGGTTGAGTCTTGACCAGTAGAATTTGTCCTACTAGGTTGAGTCTTGACCTGTAGACATTGGCCTCCTTGGTTGGGTCTTGACCTGTAGAATTAGTCCTACTAGGTTGAGTCTTGACCAGTATAATTAGTCCTACTAGATTGAGTCTTGACCTGTAGAATTAGTCCTACTAGGTTGAGTCTTGACCAGTATAATTAGTCCTACTAGATTGAGTCTTGACCTGTAGAATTAGTCCTACTAGGTTGAGTCTTGACCAGTAGAATTTGTTGTCCTAGATCAGGTCTTGACCTGTGGAATTTGTCCTCTTATGTTGGGTCTTGACCTGTAGAATTAGTCCTACTAGGTTGAGTCTTGACCAGTAGAATTTGTTGTCCTAGGTCGGGTCTTGACCTGTAGAATTTGTCCTCTTATGTTGGGTCTTGACCTGTAGAATTAGTCCTACTAGGTTGAGTCTTGACCAGTAGAATTTGTTGTCCTAGGTCGGGTCTTGACCTGTAGAATTTGCCCTCTTATGTTGGGTCTTGACCTGTAGAATTTGTCCTACTAGGTTGAGTCTTGCCCTCTAGAATTTGCCCTCCTGTGTTGGACCTTTTGTTTCTTGAGAGGTTGCCTTACCCTCCCACCGTACAGGTCTTTGTATTCCTCAGTACATTAAATGTACGAAGTTCCTTCCCTTGTGTTTGGCTGTTTGGGTCTGAAGAAGTGGCTTGGAGAAGCTATGAGATATCTTCACCATGACAGAACAAGTCCAGCTGGAAGTGACCAACCGCTCCCAGATACACCATGACCTGGATCCATGAGAAGCTTCACAGACTTTCCGCTGAGCATGGTGAAATGTTCATCCCGATGTAGAGGGTGGGGTTTGGCCCACGGTTCTCCTCCACCCCACAGATCTGCAGTTGTTTTGATGTAATAAAACGTGAAAATGCCGATATTACCAGATAATGTGGAAACTGTTACAGCACTGCTGAGAAATGTTGCAATAAACTGTGAAAATGGTTGTCCGGTTGTCCCTTTATTGCAGGATAACAGTTTATATGGAGATCGGCAGCGTGGCTCTTATTGATACCAGATCAGGTCAGAAAGACATTCTCTCCCCATCAGGTGTCACTTTACGACTGACGCATTTCACCCAATGAGCTCGATCACTGATCTTGTCTGCATCAATTGTGGTTAGTAACACATGGTGTAGCGTTAAAACAAATTATTGTGCAAAATAAATCACACAATCCTAGAATTAAACCAAATTCCTGGATTAAAGTGCAAAAAGGTCGCCGAACGACCAAATAATGATACGGTGAAGAGAGTTCATGTCGTGATAAAACGCCAAATCAATGAATAGTGAGTGAAGTTCATATAATGGTGTGTTAATGTCACAATATACGAGAGCAGTGATGGAGAACCTCGGCACTCCAGATTTTTTGGAACTACATTTCCCATGATGTTCCACTACACCAGAGCATCATGGGAAATGTAGTTCCAAAACATCTGGGGTTCCGAGGTTTGCCATCACTGGTCTAGAACATCCAGAGGAGGGATCCAAACACGTGGTCCAGTGCAGAGGGGAAGGGGCCTGAAGAAACCTGAAAAGCCACAATTGGATCACCCAGGATAGTGATAGCCCTCAGCCCAATTAGGGGGGTAAATACTCTTAAGGGATGATGGGGACACATACCACACATAGCAGTGGGTCAGGCAGAAAATACCAAATACTGTATATACTTGAGTATAAGCCGACCCACCTAATTTTACCACAAAAAAAATGGGAAAATGTATTGAGTATAAGCCTTGGGTGAGAAATGTGCAGCTACTGTAAGTGGAAAAGAGGGTCAACAATGCCCATTTGCAGCCTCACTGTGCCCATTTGCAGCCTCACTGTGCCCATTTGCAGCCTCACTGTGCCCATTTGCAGCCATAGGTCCCCTGAACTTCAAACTTGGTAGTTAAGGGTTCCTATATGCCCCCTAGCTGCAGCCAAAATTTGGGGTCTCTGAACCCAAAGGGTCCTGAAATGACATTGCTGCAGATGGACACAGTTGACCGAATTTGGGGCCCCCGTATCTCGGGGCCACTTGGTGCTAGGAACCCCAGTGGAACAAGCACTACAACATATCCAAAAATGGGGTTCCTAGCACTAAGTGGCCCCGAGATACGGGGCCCCAAAGTTGGGTCGGAAAATGTCATTCTCTGCTGCAGAAAAGTGCTTGACTCAAGTATAAGCCGAGGGGGGTATATTCAGCACAAAAAATGCGCTGAAAAACTCGGCTTATACTCGAGTATATACGGTAGGTAGACTCCAAAGACAGACACTGGCCTATGGGGGTCACGCTGCCCTCAGTGTCTCCTGTGAGAGGGGAGAGCGTCTTGCAGACGGGTTCAGGTTTTTATTGGACTGTCGCTGGGTGTTGTGACATATAATCACGAAGAATGAGGAGTTCTGAGATTCTACCAAATTCGGATCTGCACCGTAATTACACCACCCGGCACACAATATTACCATAAATATAGATTTATTAGAGTCGTGTCCCTGGGACAGCGAAGAACAATTGACACTCGGAGGGGCGGACTGGTTCCAGGTTGGGACTCGCTCGGAATCTCCTGGAGAAGAATTCTTCTGTTTACCTGCCGGGTGAATGTTTAGTTTCATTGTTGGTGGATTAGTGTTCCTGGCACAGTGAGTAAGAGCACCAGAAAGTGTTGGGTTGTATAAAAGCTTTTAATAAAAGTACAACAAAAATAAATCAGCAATGACTCCGCCGATATAAAAACAAGTAAAAGCACAGCGGGTAAGGGGAGAGGAACTGGGAGTGATGCGCTTCATGTCTGGTCATCCATGGTGGAGGAGATGGGATAGGAGCACACCGTGTCTGGTCATCCATGGTGGGGGAGATGGGATAGGAGCACACCGTGTCTGGTCATCCATGGTGGGGGAGATGGGATAGGAGAGCACCGTGTCTGGTCATCCATGGTGGGGGAGATGGGACAGGAGCACACCGTGTCTGGTCATCCATGGTGGAGGATCTGGGATAGGAGCACACCATGTTGGGTCATCCATGGTGGAGGAGATGGGATAGGAGCACACTGTGTCTGGTCATCCATGGTGGAGGAGATGGGATAGGAGCACACCGTGTCTGGTCATCCATGGTGGGGGAGATGGGATAGGAGCACATCGTGTCTGGTAATCCATGGTGGAGGAGATGGGATAGGAGCGCACCATGTTGGGTCATCCATGGTGGGGGAGATGGGATAGGAACACACCGTGTCTGGTCATCCATGGTGGAGGAGATGGGATAGGAGCGCACCATGTTGGGTCATCCATGGTGGGGGAGATGGGATAGGAGCACACCGTGTCTGGTCATCCATGGTGGGGGAGATGGGATAGGAGCACACCGTGTCTGGTCATCCATGGAGGAGGAGATGGGATAGGAGCACACCGTGTCTGGTCATCCATGGTGGGGGAGATGGGATAGGAGCACACCGTGTCTGGTCATCCATGGTGGGGGAGATGGGATAGGAGCACCATGTTGGGTCATCCATGGTGGAGGAGATGGGATAGGAGCACACCATATTGGGTCATCCATGGTGGGGGAGATGGGATAGGAGCACACCATGTTGGGTCATCCATGGTGGGGGAGATGGGATAGGAGTACACCATGTTGGGTCATCCATGGTGGGGGAGATGGGATAGGAACACACCGTGTCTGGTCATCCATGGTGGGGGAGATGGGATAGGAGCACACCGTGTCTGGTCATCCATGGTGGGGGAGATGGGATAGGAGCACACCGTGTCGGGTCATCCATGGTGGGGGAGATGGGATAGGAGCACACCGTGTCGGGTCATCCATGGTGGAGGAGATGGGATAGGAGCACACCGTGTCTGGTCATCCATGGTGGAGGAGATGGGATAGGAGCGCACCATGTTGGGTCATCCATGGTGGAGGAGATGGGATAGGAGCACACCATATTGGGTCATCCATGGTGGGGGAGATGGGATAGGAGCACACCATGTTGGGTCATCCATGGTGGGGGAGATGGGATAGGAGTACACCATGTTGGGTCATCCATGGTGGGGGAGATGGGATAGGAACACACCGTGTCTGGTCATCCATGGTGGGGGAGATGGGATAGGAGCACACCGTGTCTGGTCATCCATGGTGGAGGAGATGGGATAGGAGCGCACCATGTTGGGTCATCCATGGTGGGGGAGATGGGATAGGAGCACACCGTGTCTGGTCATCCATGGTGGGGGAGATGGGATAGGAGCACACCGTGTCTGGTCATCCATGGTGGGGGAGATGGGATAGGAGCACACCATATTGGGTCATCCATGGTGGGGGAGATGGGATAGGAGCACACCATGTTGGGTCATCCATGGTGGGGGAGATGGGATAGGAGTACACCATGTTGGGTCATCCATGGTGGGGGAGATGGGATAGGAACACACCGTGTCTGGTCATCCATGGTGGGGGAGATGGGATAGGAGCACACCGTGTCTGGTCATCCATGGTGGAGGAGATGGGATAGGAGCAAACCGTGTCGGGTCATCCATGGTGGGGGAGATGGGATAGGAGCACACCGTGTCTGGTCATCCATGGTGGGGGAGATGGGATAGGAGCGCACCGTGTCTGGTCATCCATGGTGGAGGAGATGGGATAGGAGCACACCGTGTCTGGTCATCCATGGTGGGGGAGATGGGATAGGAGTACACCATGTTGGGTCATCCATGGTGGGGGAGATGGGATAGGAGCACACCACGGTTGGTCATCCATGGTGGAGGAGCTGGGGTTGAAAGGCACCACGTCTGGTCATCCATGGTGGAGGAGCTGGGATAGGCACACACCACGGTTGGTCATCCATGGTGGAGGAGCTGGGATAGGCACACACCACGGTTGGTCATCCATGGTGGAGGAGCTGGGGTTGAAGGGCACCACGTCTAGTCATCCATGGTGGAGGAGCTGGGGTTGAAGTGCACCATGTCTGGTCATCCATGGTGGAGGAGATGGGGTTGAAGTGCACCACGTCTAGTCATCCATGGTGGAGGAGCTGGGGTTGAAGGGCACCACGTCTGGTCATCCATGGTGGAGGAGCTGGGGTTTAAGGGCACCACGTCTGGTCATCCATGGTGGAGGAGCTGGGGTTGAAGGGCACCACGTCTGGTCATCCATGGTGGAGGAGCTGGGGTTGAAGGGCACCACGTCTGGTCATCCATGGTGGAGGAGCTGGGATAGGCACACACCACGGTTGGTCATCCATGGTGGAGGAGCTGGGGTTGAAGTGCACCACGTCTGGTCATCCATGGTGGAGGAGCTGGGGTTGAAGTGCACCACGTCTGGTCATCCATGGTGGAGGAGCTGGGGTTGAAGTGCACCACGTCTGGTCATCCATGGTGGAGGAGCTGGGGTTGAAGTGCACCACGTCTGGTCATCCATGGTGGAGGAGCTGGGGTTGAAGGGCACCACGTCTGGTCATCCATGGTGGAGGAGCTGGGGTTGAAGGGCACCACGTCTGGTCATCCATGGTGGAGGAGCTGGGGTTGAAGGGCACCACGTCTGGTCATCTGTGCGCTCTATTTCCCGGACGCCTGCATCTGTTTACAGAACGCTTCAAACTGCTGCTGCTCCAACTCCGTCATCACCTTGTTCAGGGCGTAGATCTGAAATAAAGAGAACCTGTTATGTCCACAGCCTCAGGTTGTGCCATCCGGTCAGCGTCGTGCCGCACCAGTACATGCAATTAAACATTAAGCAGAGGTCATCTGAAGGGACATATGTGAGATAGGAGTTCAGAATTGGAGAGGAAGATTATTTGCAGTGCACAGCTGACTTCCTGTGAGTCCCCCTCCCCCAGCCTGTTATGGTGGTTGGCACCTACCCATACATTTGGGTATATTGGCACAACTCACACTATTTATAACTCACAATTCTGAACATTTTACTATTTGGAAGAGAAGTGAAGTTCCGCCCTGCGGCGGTCCTATAAACCGGGAGGAGAACTTCTACCTCAAGCCCTCCAGAGAAGATCTCACGTCACAAGTCTTCTCCACCACATCCTGCTGAATACAAGACAAGGGTGCCAAGATAACCACAACGTGGGCATAGCGCAGCCTCACCCATCCCCCCAGCATGAATTGTGATCCTCGTGTCTGACGGAAGGAGCTCACCACACCAGAAGACACCATGAGAGACCTTCATCTCCACACCCAACCCCACCATTCCACACCTCGGCCAGCGCCGGACATGGCAGGACGGATCCATGAATGATGAGGACACCCCATCCCCCGGAGTTCATCATAAGACTTGTGAGATGAACACTCTCCACAGCAACCAATCAGATCCTTTCACTCTCCCATCAGCACCGTGAAGTGAAATCTGGGCTCTGATTGGCTGCTGCGGACCGATTCTCCAGGTTGCCCTAGGACAGTGATGGTGAACCTCGGCACCCCAGATGTTTTGGTACTACATTTCCCATGATGCTCTGGCACTCTGCAGTGTAGTGGAGCATCATGGGAAATCTGTGGTGCCAAGGTTCCCCATCACCGCCCTAGGATGACGGAGCTCCGGTGTGGGCGGAGTGTAGGAGGTCCACACTGCAGAAAAGAACAATATCGACCCGAACTCCACAGATCCGTAATAATTCCACAACTTTATTAGGATCAAGTGGACAGAGACACTCCCCACACTGACTGACGCATTTCACCTCTTAGTGGGTTACTTAATATACTGTAGGATTGGCACTAGAGGGCGAAACACGTTAAGTGAAGACTGTGGAGTGTCTCTGTCCTGTTGTAGTTGGAGTACTTTGAGGGGTGGAGGGGGTGATCTGGGTGGAGTACTAGGGGGGGTTCTGTAGTAGGAGTACTATGAAGGGGTGGAGGGGGTGATCTGCGGGGGGGGTACTGGAATTCTGTAGTTGGAGTACTATGAAGGGGTGGAGGGGATGATCTGGGTGGAGTACTGGTGGAGGGGTTCTGTAGTTGGAGTACTATGAAGGAGTGGAGTACTGGGGGAGGGGTTCTGTAGTTGGAGTACTATGAAGGAGTGGAGTACTGGGGGAGGGGTTCTGTAGTTGGAGTACTATGAAGGGGTGGAGGGGGTGATCTGGGTGGAGCACTGGGGGAGGGGTTCTGTAGTTGGATTGCTATGAAGGAGTGGAGTACTGGGGGAGGGGTTCTGTAGTTGGAGTACTATGAAGGGGTGGAGTACTGGGGGAGGGGTTCTGTAGTTGGAGTACTACGAAGGGGTGGAGGGAGTGATCTGGGTGGAGCACTGGGGGAGGGGTTCTGTAGTTGGAGTACTATGAAGGGGTGGAGCACTGGGGGAGGGGTTCTGTAGTTGGATTACTATGAAGGGGTGGAGTACTGGGGGAGGGGTTCTGTAGTTGGATTACTATGAAGGGGTGGAGTACTGGGGGAGGGGTTCTGTAGTTGGAGTACTATGAAGGGGTGGAGTACCGGGGGAGGGGTTCTGTAGTTGGATTACTATGAAGGGGAGGAGTACTGGGGGAGGGGTTCTGTAGTTGGAGCACTATGAAGGGGTGGAGTCTATAAGATCAGCCAGAAAAACGAGACGGATGAGAAGGTGGGGGAGGGGCGGGTATTTTTTTGCCCCCGGGGGGGTTCTCACACCCAGATCTGGTTAGCAGGGCGTCTCCGGAATACAATGCATGTATGCAGCATGTGTCATGTGCCCCCGGGGGAGGTGTACATTATATACACACAACTGTCATTGGCCGCACATATCACAGTCTATTTATAATGCAGAGCAGCGGGGGGAGGGGAGGGGGGGTTAGTTTGTTGTCATGGCACCCAGTAAGAAGATCGAACCTGTTGCTCATAGCAACCTGTCAGGGTCCTGGTATTGCAGGGATCTGGCGGCATCGCTATGAGAGATCCTCAGCGCCCTCCCGGTTCAGGTCCCCTCCCCCATTACACAATGGTCACCCACCAACCTACCAGTCAGTCCCAATGGCCAACAGAGCGGTGAAGGGGGGAGGGGGGACCATACTCACACTGGATGCAGTCTTTATAATACAGCACCCCCCAAATCTGAACCTGTGAACTGACATATGGAGGGGTGCTGTACAGTCGGAGGAAGGGGGTTCTGTACAGTCGGGGGGAAAGGGGTTCTTACATTCGGGGGGAGGGGGTTCTGTACAGTCGGGGGGAGGGGGTCTGTACAGTCGGGGGGAGGGGGTTCTGTACAGTCGGGGGGTCTGTACAGTCGGAGGAGAGGGGGTTCTGTACAGTCTGGGGTAGGGGGTTCTGTACAGTCGGGGGTAGGGGGTTCTGTACAGTCGGGGGAGGGGGTTCTGTACAGTGGGAGGAGAGGGGTGCTGTACAGTCGGTGGGAGCTGTACATTTGGAGGAAGGGGGGCTGTACAGATGGGGGGAGAGGGGCGCTTTACAGTCAGAGGAAGAGGGTGCTGTACAGTCGGTGGGAGAGAGGTTCTTACATTCGGGGGGGAGGGGGTTCTGTACAGTTGGGGGGAGGGGGGTCTGTACAGTCGGGGGAGGGGGTTCTGTACAGTCGGGGGGAGGGGGTTCTGTACAGTCGGGGGGAGGGGGGTCTGTACAGTCGGGGGGAGGGGGTTCTGTACAGTCGGGGGGGAGGGGGTTCTGTACAGTCTGGGGTAGGGGGTTCTGTACAGTCGGGGGGAGGGGGTAGGGGGGGTCTGTACAGTCGGAGGGGAGGGGGTTCTGTACAGTCGAGGGGAGGGGGTTCTGTACAGTCGGAGGGAGGGGGGTTCTGTACAGTCGGGGGGAGGGGGTTCTGTACAGTCGGGGGAGAGGGGTGCTGTACAGTCGGGGGGAAAGGGGTTCTTACATTCGGGGGAGAGGGGTTCTTACAGTCGGGGGAGAGGGGTGCTGTACAGTCGGTGGGAGCTGTACATTTGGAGGGAGGGGGTGCTGTACAGATGGGGGGAGAGAGGTTCTTACATTCGGGGGGAGGGGGTTCTGTACAGTCGGGGGGAGGGGGTCTGTACAGTCGGGAGGGGGGGTACATTTGGAGGAGGGGGGTCTGTACAGTCGGGGGGAGGGGGGTTCTGTACAGTCGGGGGGAGGGGGGTCTGTACAGTCGGAGGGGAGGGGGTTCTGTACAGTCGGGGGGGGGGGGAGGGGGGTCTGTACAGTCGGGGGGAGGGGGGTCTGTACAGTCGGGGCGAGGGGGTTCTGTACAGTCGGGGGAGGGGGTTCTGTACAGTCGGGGGAGGGGGTTCTGTACAGTCGGAGGAGAGGGGGTTCTGTACAGTCGGGGGGAGGGGGTTCTGTACAGTCGGGGGAGGGGGTTCTGTACAGTCGGAGGAGAGGGGTTCTGTACAGTCGGGGGGAGGGGGTTCTGTACAGTCGGGGGAGGGGGTTCTGTACAGTCGGGGGAGAGGGGTTCTTACAGTCGGGGAGAGGGGTGCTGTACAGTCGGGGGGAAAGGGGTGCTGTACAGTCGGTGGGAGAGGGGTTCTTACAGGGGAGAGGGGTTCTTACAGTCGGAGGACGAGGGTGCTGCACAGTTGGGGGAGGGGGTTCTGTACAGTCGGGGGAGGGGGGTCTGTACTGTCGGAGGAGGGGGTTCTGTACAGTCGGGGGAGGGGGTTCTGTACAGTCGGGGGGAGGGGGTTCTGTACAGTCGGAGGAGAGGGGGTTCTGTACAGTCGGGGGGAGGGGGTTCTGTACAGTCGGGGGAGGGGGGTCTGTACAGTCGGAGGAGGGGGTTCTGTACAGTCGGGGGAGGGGGGTCTGTACAGTCGGGGGAGGGGGGTCTGTACAGTCGGGGAGAGGGGGTTCTGTACAGTCGGGGGGAGGGGGTTCTGTACAGTCGGGGGAGGGGGTTCTGTACAGTCGGAGGAGAGGGGTTCTGTACAGTCGGGGGGAGGGGGTTCTGTACAGTCGGGGGAGGGGGGTTCTGTACAGTCGGGGGAGGGGGTTCTGTACAGTCGGGGGAGAGGGGTTCTGTACAGTCGGGGGGAGGGGGTTCTGTACAGTCGGGGGGAGGGGGTTCTGTACATTCGGGGAGAGGGGGTTCTGTACAGTCGGGGGGAGGGGGTTCTGTACAGTCGGTGGGAGAGGGTTCTGTACAGTCGGGGGAAAGGGGTGTTCTACAGTCGGGGGGAGGGGTTCTGTACAGTCGGGGGGAGGGGTTTCTGTACAGTCGGGGGGAGGGGGTTCTGTACAGTCGGGGGGTGGGGGTTCTGTACAGTCGGGGGGAGGGGGTTCTGTACAGTCGGGGGGAGGGGGTTCTGTACGGTCGGGGGGGGGGGGGGGAGGGGGTTCTGTACAGACGGGGGGGGGGGGTTCTGTACAGAGGGGGGGGTTCTGTACAGTCGGAGGAGAGGGGGTTCTGTACAGTCGGGGGGAGGGGGTCTGTACAGTCGGGGGGAGGGGGTTCTGTACAGTCGGAGGAGAGGGGGTTCTGTACAGTCGGGGGGAGGGGGTTCTGTACAGTCGGGGGGCGGGGGTTCTGTACAGTCGGAGGAGAGGGGGTTCTGTACAGTCGGGGGGAGGGGGTTCTGTACAGTCGGGGGGAGGGGGTTCTGTACAGTCGGGGAGAGGGGGTTCTGTACAGTCGGGGGAGGGGGTTCTGTACAGTCGGGGGGAGGGGGTTCTGTACAGTCCGGGGGAGGGGGTTCTGTACAGTCGGAGGAGGGGGTTCTGTACAGTCGGGGGAGGGGGTTCTGTACAGTCGGGGGAGGGGGTTCTGTACAGTCGGGGGAGGGGGTTCTGTACAGTCGGGGGAGGGGGTTCTGTACAGTCGGGGGAGGGGGTTCTGTACAGTCGGGGGGAGGGGGTTCTGTACAGTCGGGGGAGGGGGTTCTGTACAGTCGGGGGGAGGGGGTTCTGTACAGTCGGGGGGGGGGGTTCTGTACAGTCGGGGGAGGGGGTTCTGTACAGTCGGGGGGGCGGGGGTTCTGTACAGTCGGGGGGAGGGGGTTCTGTACAGTCGGGGGAGAGGGGGGTTCTGTACAGTCGGGGGGAGGGGTTCTGTACAGTCGGAGGGAGGGGGTTCTGTACAGTCGGGGGGAGGGGGTCTGTACAGTCGGAGGGGGGGGGTTCTGTACAGTCGGGGGAGGGGGTTCTGTACAGTCGTGGGGAGGGGGTTCTGTACAGTCGGAGGAGGGGGTTCTGTACAGTCGGGGAGAGGGGGTTCTGTACAGTCGGGGGGAGGGGGTTCTGTACAGTCGGGAGGAGGGGGTTCTGTACAGTCGGAGGAGGGGGTTCTGTACAGTCGGTGGAGAGGGGTTCTGTACAGTCGGGGGAGGGGGTTCTGTACAGTCGGGGGGAGGGGGTTCTGTACAGTCGGAGGGATGGGGTTCTGTACAGTCGGGGGGAGGGGGTTCTGTACAGTGGGGGGGAGGGGGTTCTGTACAGTCGGGGGGAGGGGGTTCTGTACAGTCGGGGGGAGGGGGTCTGTACAGTCGGGGGAGAGGGGTTCTGTACAGTCGGGGGGAGGGGGTTCTGTACAGTCGGGGGAGGGGGGTCTGTACAGTCGGAGGAGGGGGTTCTGTACAGTCGGGGGAGGGGGTCTGTACAGTCGGAGGGAGGGGGTTCTGTACAGTCGGGGGAGGGGGGTCTGTACAGTCGGAGGGGGGGGGTTCTGTACAGTCGGGGGGAGGGGGTTCTGTACAGTCGGGGGGAGGGGGTTCTGTACAGTCGGGGGGAGGGGGTTCTGTACAGTCGGGGGGAGTGGGTTCTGTACAGTCGGGGGGGAGGGGGTTCTGTACAGTCGGAGGGAGGGGGTTCTGTACAGTCGGGGGAGGGGGTTCTGTACAGTCGGGGGAGGGGGGTCTGTACAGTCGGGGGGAGGGGGTTCTGTACAGTCGGGGGGGGGGGTTCTGTACAGTCGGAGGGGAGGGGGTTCTGTACAGTCGGGGGGAGGGGGTCTGTACAGTCGGAGGAGAGGGGGTTCTGTACAGTCGGGGGGAGGGGGTTCTGTACAGTCGGGGGAGGGGGGTCTGTACAGTCGGAGGAGAGGGGGTTCTGTACAGTCGGGGGGAGGGGGTTCTGTACAGTCGGGGGGAGGGGGTTCTGTACAGTCGGGGGGAGGGGGGTCTGTACAGTCGGAGGAGAGGGGGTCTGTACAGTCGGAGGGAGGGGGTTCTGTACAGTCGGGGGAGGGGGTTCTGTACAGTCGGGGGAGGGGGTTCTGTACAGTCGGGGGGAGGGGGTTCTGTACAGTCGGGGGGAGGGGGTTCTGTACAGTCGGGGGAGGGGGGTCTGTACAGTCGGAGGGAGGGGGGTTCTGTACAGTCGGGGAGAGGGGGTTCTGTACAGTCGGGGGGGGGTTCTGTACAGTCGGGGGGAGGGGGTCTGTACAGTCGGGGGGAGGGGGTCTGTACAGTCGGAGGAGAGGGGGTTCTGTACAGTCGGGGGGAGGGGGTTCTGTACAGTCGGGGGAGGGGGTTCTGTACAGTCGGAGGAGAGGGGGTTCTGTACAGTCGGAGGAGAGGGGGGTCTGTACAGTCGGGGGAGAGGGGGTCTGTACAGTCGGGGAGAGGGGGTCTGTACAGTCGGGGGAGAGGGGTTCTGTACAGTCGGAGGGGAGGGGTTCTGTACAGTCGGGGGGAGGGGGTTCTGTACAGTCTGGGGTAAGGGGTTCTGTACAGTCTGGGGTAAGGGGTTCTGTACAGTCTGGGGTAAGGGGTTCTGTACAGTCGGGGGGGGAGGGGGTTCTGTACAGTCGGAGGGAGGGGGTTCTGTACAGTCGGAGGAGAGGGGGTTCTGTACAGTCGGGGGGGAGGGGGTTCGTACAGTCGGGGGGAGGGGGGTTCTGTACAGTCGGGGGGAGGGGGTTCTGTACAGTCGGAGGGTGGGGGTTCTGTACAGTCGGGGAGGGGGGTCTGTACAGTCGGGGGGAGGGGGTTCTGTATAGTCGGGGGAGGGGGTTCTGTACAGTCGGGGGGAGGGGTTTCTGTACAGTCGGGGGGAGGGGGTTCTGTACAGTCGGAGGAGAGGGGTTCTGTACAGTCGGGGGGGAGGGGTTCTGTACAGTCGGGGGGAGGGGGGTCTGTACAGTCGGGGGGAGGGGGTTCTGTACAGTCGGAGGAGGGGGTTCTGTACAGTCGGGGAGAGGGGGTCTGTACAGTCGGGGGGAGGGGGTTCTGTATAGTCGGGGGGAGGGGGGTTCTGTACAGTCGGAGGAGGGGGTTCTGTACAGTCGGAGGAGGGGGTTCTGTACAGTCGGAGGAGGGGGTTCTGTACAGTCAGGGGGAGGGGGTTCTGTACAGTCGGAGGAGGGGGTTCTGTACAGTCGGGGGAGGGGGTTCTGTACAGTCGGAGGAGAGGGGTTCTGTACAGTCGGGGGGAGGGGGTTCTGTACAGTGGGGGGGAGGGGGTTCTGTACAGTCGGAGGAGAGGGGTTCTGTACAGTCGGGGGGAGGGGGTTCTGTACAGTGGGGGGAGGGGGTTCTGTACAGTCGGGGGGAGGGGGTTCTTACAGTCAGGGGGAGAGGGGTGCTGTACAGTCGGGGGGAAAGGGGTTCTTACATTTTGGGGAGAGGGGTGCTTTACAGTCGGAGGACGAGGGTGCTGCACAGTTGGTGGGAGAGAGGTTCTTACATTCGGGGGAAAGGGGTGTTCTACAGTCGGAGGGAGGGGGTTCTGTACAGTCGGGGGAGGGGGTTCTGTACAGTCGGGGGAGGGGGTTCTGTACAGTCGGGGGGAGTGGGTTCTGTACAGTCGGGGGGAGGGGGTTCTGTACAGTCGGGGGGAGGGGGTCTGTACAGTCGGAGGAGGGGGTTCTGTACAGTCGGGGGGGAGGGGTTCTGTACAGTCGGGGGGAGGGGGGTCTGTACAGTCGGGGGGAGGGGGTTCTGTACAGTCGGGGGGAGGGGGGTCTGTACAGTCGGGGGGAGGGGGTTCTGTACAGTCGGGGGGAGGGGGTTCCGTACAGTCGGGGGGAGGGGGTTCCGTACAGTCGGGGGGAGGGGGTTCCGTACAGTCGGGGGGAGGGGGTTCTGTACAGTCGGGGGGAGGGGGTCTGTACAGTCGGAGGGAGGGGGTTCTGTACAGTCGGGGAGGGGGGTCTGTACAGTCGGGGGGAGGGGGTTCTGTATAGTCGGGGGAGGGGGTTCTGTACAGTCGGGGGGAGGGGGTTCTGTAAAGTCGGAGGAGAGGGGGTTCTGTACAGTCGGAGGAGAGGGGGTTCTGTACAGTCGGGGGAGGGGGTTCTGTACAGTCGGGGGGAGGGGGTCTGTACAGTCGGGGGGAGGGGGTTCTGTACAGTCGGAGGGAGGGGGTTCTGTACAGTCGGGGAGAGGGGGTCTGTACAGTCGGGGGGAGGGGGTTCTGTATAGTCGGGGGAGGGGGTTCTGTACAGTCGGAGGAGGGGGTTCTGTACAGTCGGAGGAGGGGGTTCTGTACAGTCGGAGGAGGGGGTTCTGTACAGTCAGGGGGAGGGGGTTCTGTACAGTCGGAGGAGGGGGTTCTGTACAGTCGGGGGAGGGGGTTCTGTACAGTCGGAGGAGAGGGGTTCTGTACAGTCGGGGGGAGGGGGTTCTGTACAGTGGGGGGGAGGGGGTTCTGTACAGTCGGAGGAGAGGGGTTCTGTACAGTCGGGGGGAGGGGGTTCTGTACAGTCGGGGGGAGGGGGTTCTGTACAGTAGGGGGGAGGGGGGTTCTTACAGTCAGGGGGAGAGGGGTGCTGTACAGTCGGGGGGAAAGGGGTTCTTACATTTTGGGGAGAGGGGTGCTTTACAGTCGGAGGACGAGGGTGCTGCACAGTTGGTGGGAGAGAGGTTCTTACATTCGGGGGAAAGGGGTGTTCTACAGTCGGAGGGAGGGGGGTTCTGTACAGTCGGGGGGAGGGGGTTCTGTACAGTCGGGGGGAGGGGGTTCTGTACAGTCGGGGGGAGTGGGTTCTGTACAGTCGGGGGGAGGGGGTTCTGTACAGTCGGGGGGAGGGGGTCTGTACAGTCGGAGGAGGGGGTTCTGTACAGTCGGGGGGAGGGGGTTCTGTACAGTCGGGGGGAGGGGGGTCTGTACAGTCGGGGGGAGGGGGTTCTGTACAGTCGGGGGGGGGGGGGTCTGTACAGTCGGGGGGAGGGGGTTCTGTACAGTCGGGGGGAGGGGGTCTGTACAGTCGGAGGGAGAGGGGTTCTGTACAGTCGGGGGGGGTCTGTACAGTCGGGGGGAGGAACTAAGTTGGCGAAAGCGGGGGGGGGGGGTCGGTGGGGAGGGGGGGTTGGTTCTGTACAGTTGGGGGGGAGGGGGGGTGGGTGTGGGTGGGAGGGGGGGGTTGGGGGAGTTCTGGAGAGGGGGGGGTTGGGGGGGGGTTGGGGTTGGGGAGGGAGGGGGGCGGGGGCGTGGCTTGAGGCTGGGGGTTGGGGGGAGGAGGAGGGGGTGAGGAGGAGGAGGGGGGGGAGATGGGGGTTTTGGGGTTGTTGGGGTTCGGGAGGAGGGGGGTTTGGGGGCGGGGGTGGGTGAGGCGGGGTAGGTGGGGGGGAGGGGGGGGGGGTGGGTGGGGGGTGGGTTGGGGGGGGGCGGGGGGGTTAGGTTGGGGGGTTCGGGGGGGGTTGGGGGGTTGTGGTTCTGGGGGGGTTGGGGGGGTTCGGTTCTAGTGGGGGGGGTGGAGGGGTAGGGGGGGTGTTGGGGGGGGCGGGGGGTTGAGGGGGGGGTTCGGGAGTGACGGGGGAGAGGGGGGGGGTGGGGGGGGGGGGGGGGTGGGGGGGGGGGGGGGGGGGGGCGTGGGGGGGGGGGGGGGGGGGGTGGGGGGGGGGGTGGGGGGGGGGGGGGGGGTGGGGGGGGGGGGGGGGGGGGGGGGGGGGGGGGGGGGGGGTTGTGGGGGGTGGGGGGGGGGGGGGGGGGGGGGGGGGGGGGGGGGGGGGGGGGGGGGTGGGGGGGGGGGGGGGGGGGGGGGGGGGGGGGGGGGGGGGGGGGGTGGGGGGGGGGGGGGGGGGGGGGTGGGGTTGGGGGGGGGGGGGGTGTGGGGGGGGGGTTTGGGGGGGTGGGGGGGGGGGGGGGGGGGGGGGGGGGGGGGGGGGGGGGGGGGGGGGGGGGGGGGGGGGGGGGGGGGTGGGGGGGGGGGGGGGGGGGGGGGGGTGGGGGGGGGGGGGGGGGGGGGGGGGGGGGGGGGGGGGGGGGGGGGGGGGGGGGGGGGTGGTTTTTTGTGGGGGTTGGGGGGGGTGGGGGGGGGGGGGGGGTGGGGGGGTGGGGGTGTTGAGGGGGCAGGGGGGTCGGGGGGGTTGGGGGGGGGGGTGGCGGTTGAGGGGGGGTTCTGGTGGGGGGGGGGTTGCGGGGGTTGGGGGGGGGGGGGGGGGGGGGCGGGGGTCGGGGGCGAGGGGGGGGGGGGGGGTGGTGGGGGGTTGGGGTTTTGGGGGGGGGGGGGGGGGTTCTGGGGGGGGGGTGTTCGGGCCGGGAGGGGGTTGGGGTACAGGGGTCGGAGGAGAGGGGGGTTCTGTTTTCAGTGTCGGGGGGGAGGGTGGGGGGGGGTTGGGTTCTGGTACAGGGGGGTCGGGGGGAGGGGGTTGGGGGGGGGGGGGGGGGGGGGGGTGGGGTACATGGTCGGTTGGGGAGGTTGGGGTTGGTGTAGTCGGGGGGGTGGGGGGGGGGGGGGGTTCGGGGGGGTGGTTGGGGGGGGGTTGGTGGTTGGGGGGGGGGGGGGGGGGGGCGGGGGGGGGGGGGGGTCGGGGGGGGGGGGACAGGGTGGGGGGGGTTTGGAGGTAGAGGGGGGGGGGGGGGGGTTCTGTACAGTCGGGGGGAGGTGGTTCTGTACAGTCGGGGGGAGGGGGTTCCGTACAGTCGGAGGAGAGGGGGTCTGTACAGTCGGGGGGGAGGGGGTTCTGTACAGTCTGGGGTAGGGGGTTCTGTACAGTCGGGGGAGGGGGTTCTGTACAGTCGGGGGGAGGGGGTTCTGTACAGTCTGGGGGAGGGGGTTCTGTACAGTCGGAGGGAGGGGGGTTCTGTACAGTCGGGGGGGGGGAGGGGGGTTCTGTACAGTCGGGTGGAGGGGGTTCTGTACAGTCGGGGGGAGGGGGTTCTGTACAGTCGGGGGGCGGGGGTTTTGTACAGTCGGGGGGGGGGGGTTCTGTACAGTCGGGGGGAGGGGGTTCTGTACAGTCGGGGGGAGGGGGGGGGTTCTGTACAGTCGGGGGGAGGGGGTTCTGTACAGTCGGAGGAGGGGGCTCTGTACAGTCGGGGGGGAGGGGGGCTTCTGTACAGTCGGGGGAGGGGGGGGGTTCTGTACTGTCGGGGGGAGGGGGTTCTGTATAGTCGGGGGGAGGGGGTTCTGTACAGTCGGGGGGAGGGGGTTCTGTACAGTCGGAGGAGGGGGTTCTGTACAGTCGGGGGGAGGGGGTTCTGTACAGTCGGAGGAGGGGGTTCTGTACAGTCGGGGGGAGGGGGTTCTGTACAGTCGGAGGAGGGGGTTCTGTACAGTCGGGGGGAGGGGGTTCTGTACAGTCGGGGGAGGGGGTTCTGTACTGTCGGAGGAGGGGGGGGGTTCTGTACAGTCGGAGGAGGGGGTTCTGTACAGTCGGAGGAGGGGGGGGGTCTGTACAGTCGGGGGAGGGGGTTCTGTACAGTCGGAGGAGGGGGTTCTGTACAGTCGGGGAGAGGGGGTTCTGTACAGTCGGGGGAGGGGGTTCTGTACAGTCGGAGGAGGGGGTTCTGTACAGTCGGAGGAGGGGGTTCTGTACAGTCGGAGGAGGGGGGTCTGTACAGTCGGGGGGAGGGGGTTCTGTACAGTCGGAGGAGGGGGTTCTGTACAGTCGGGGGAGGGGGTTCTGTACAGTCGGGGGTCTGTACAGTCGGGGGGAGGGGGTTCTGTACAGTCGGAGGAGGGGGTTCTGTACAGTCGGGGGGAGGGGGTTCTGTACAGTCGGCGGATCACCTGCAGCTCAGTCATTTCTAAGTAATGTGTGATTTGCCAACAAAGAGTTAAACTTCCAGCAGAATCCGGATCTCCTCCAGGGATTGGCTGTTGGACGGGTTCAGCGGCTGCAGATGGAGAAGAGCGCAGCCACCATCACATAATAATAAGAAATAGAAGCATTGGGACGGTGGGATGGGATGAGCCATGGTGGGTGCAGAGGAAGGGGCGGAGTACAGCTGATCTGGGAGGGAGGGAGGGGGGGGGATTCTCCCTCTGGCTGGGGGCGGGGCGGGTCACACAATTTGGAAGGAATGTTTTGGGAAGGCGCTCCTATTGGCTGCCCTCCCTCCATGTGTCAGGGTGGAGCTGAGCTCTGACTCAACAATTCTGCTTTCCTCCCTGATGAGGCTGAGGAGGACGAGACCAACTCTGCACCAGAGACACCCAACCCAGGCCCTCCTAAACCTGGTCCCGGCTCCTCGGCACAGCACCCCCAAGCCTGCTCCTCGGCACAGCACCCCCAAGCCTGCTCCTCGGCACAGGACCCCCAAGCCTGCTCCTCGGCACAGGACCCTCCAAGCCAGGCCTTGCTCCTCGACACAGGACCCCCAAGCCTGCTCCTCGGCACAGGACCCCCAAGCCTGCTCCTCGGCACAGCACCCCCAAGCCTGCTCCTTGGCACAGGACCCCCAAGCCTGCTCCTCGGCACAGGACCCCCCAAGCCTGCTCCTCGGCACAGGACCCCCCAAGCCTGCTCCTCGGCACAGGACCCCCAAGCCTGCTCCTCGGCACAGGACCCCCAAGCCTGCTCCTCCTGCACATCAGAGAAGATGTTTTTGCTGAACAGTTTGAAATCTGGAGGAGGAGGTGGTGGAGGAGGAATTGGTAATGTCCTACAAGGGGCCATGAGTGGCCTGGCAGGTTCAGGACAAGGTGGAGGAGCTGGAGGTGTTGGAAACTTTCTACAAGGAGCCATCAGCGGCATTGCCGGCTCTGGTCAAAGTAAAAGCGCTGCAGGTGGTGGCGGCGGCGGCGGCGGCGGCGGTGGAGGTGTCGGTAACATCCTAGGAACCATCAGCGGTCTGGCAAGTTCTGGGCAAGCAGCAGGTGCCGGAAAGTTCCTCAAGGGGGCCATTGACAGTCTAAGTGGCGGGGGCGGACAGGCTGGAGGAGCTGGGGCGCTCTTTGCCGGAACCCCTGGAGGAGGCGGTGGGGCCGGAGGGAACATCCTTGGGGGAATTCTTGGACTTATCGGCAACGCCATTGCAAACTACAGGCCGGAGCCCCCCCCTCCTCCATCTGCCAACGTTTACCAACAAGAAGCCACCGAGAACGACGAGCAGCGGCAGTTCCGTCGCCTCTTCCGGCAGCTGGCCGGAGAGGACATGGAGGTGGACCCCGCGGAACTCCAGAACGTCCTGAACAAGGTGGTGGCCAAGCACCAGGACCTGAAGACCGACGGCTTCAGCATCGACACGTGCCGCAGCATGGTGGCCGTCATGGACAGCGACAGCACCGGCAAGCTGGGCTTCGAGGAGTTCAAGTATCTCTGGAACAACATCAAGAAGTGGCAATGCATCTACAAACAGTTCGACACGGAGAAGACCGGCTACATCTCCGCCGCCACCATGCCCGCCGCCGTGCAGGCCGCCGGCTTCCAGCTCAACGAACAACTTCACCAGCTGCTCGTCCGCCGCTACGCCGACGACAAGGGCAACGTCAACTTCGACAGCTTCATCAGCAGCCTGGTCCGCATGGACTGCATGTTCCGGGCCTTCCAAGCCCTCGACCGGGAGGGCACCGGGCAGATCCAGGTCCGGCTCCCGGACTGGCTGAAGATGACCATCTACTCCTAAGGCTACTCGGAGCCCGCGGGGCCCCTGTGGAGGTATAGTCTTGGCACGGTGAGGGGCCCCTGGTATTGCCTTTCCTCCCCCCCCCTCTTTGTTATTACCCCCCCAATAAAGGCAGAATGTAGAAAGACGAGTCGACTCGGCATTTATTTCCACCGTGTGCCAGCGTTATGGGCACCACAACCCCCCCGGGGCCACCATTTAACCCCCGCAGAGCTGAGTGCCAACCCCCCCCCCCCCCGCTCTGAGCTGTGTGCTCTGGTAGAGTTACATGTATGACTCATACCGCGGGCATCTCAGGAACGCCACACCCCCTCCCCCGCACCGGAGGGGTAATAGACACCGGGGAGCACCGGAGGGGTAATAGACACCGGGGAGCACCGGAGGGGTAATAGACACCAGGGAGCACCGGAGGGGCAATAGACCCCGGGGGCACTGGAGGGGTAATAGACACCGGGGAGCACCGGAGGGGTAATAGACACCGCGAGAGCACCGGAGGGGTAATAGACACCGCGGGAGCACCGGAGGGGTAATAGACACCGGGAAGCACCGGAGGGGTAATAGACACCGGGGAGCACCGGAGGGGCAATAGACACTGGGGGCACTGGAGGGGTAATAGACACCGGGGGGCAATAGACACCGGGCGCACCGGAGGGGCAATAGACCCCGGGGGCACTGGAGGGGTAATAGACACCGGGGTGCACTGGAGGGGCAATAGACACCGGGAAGCACCGGAGGGGCAATAGACACTGGGGGCACTGGAGGGGTAATAGACACCGGGAGCACCGGAGGGGCAATAGACACCGGGGGGCACCGGAGGGGCAATAGACACCGGGGGGCACCGGAGGGGCAATAGACACCGGGGGGCACCGGAGGGGCAATAGACACTGGGGGGGGGCACCGGAGGGGTAATAGGCACCGGAGGGGTAAGGAAGGGTTATACCGCACACATTATGGTCTTGCTGTCTAATTAAAGGGGTCGTCACCTGGAAGTCCTGTCTGGGGTCTCAGTGGGACAGCCGGGACCCCCCAATATTCCACCCCCCCCCTAAGTACATTGGTAATATCTGGATACTGGGGGGAGGGGGGGGGATCAGTTTAAGTAAGGATCCATGGTGAGGAGAGCAGTGATTGGCTACAACTTCTGATTGGTTGCCGGGGGTGACCGCACTATTCAGAGTGTTTTATTTGTGTTTTACCCTCTATACCCCTCCCCCGTCATCCCCGAGCAACCGGAGCCGGGCTGAGGTACGAGAGATTGTATGCAGAGCCTAAACTGTGTGTATACTGTACCCGGGGGGTCCTACTACACGGAGATTATGTATAGACACTTACTACATCCCTACTACACTGCTAATACATCCCTACCACACTGCTACTACACTGCTACTACATCCCTAACACACCGCTACTACATCCCTACTACACTGCTACTACATCCCTACCACACCACTACTACATCCCTACTACACCGCTACTACATCCCTACTACACTGCTACTACACCCCTACCACACCGCTACTACATCACTACCACACTGCTAATACATCACTGCTATAACATCCCTACTACACCCCTATGACACCGCTACTACTTCCCTATCACACTGCTACTACACCACTACTAAATCCCTACCACACTGCTACTACATCCCTATCACACTGCTACTACATTCCTATTATACTGCTACTACATCCCTATCACACTGCTACTACACCACTACTACATCCCTACCACACTGCTACTACATCCCTATCACACTGCTACTACATTCCTATTATACTGCTACTACATCCCTATCACACTGCTACTACACCACTACTACATCCCTACCACATTGCTACTACATCCCTATTATACTGCTACTATATCCCTACCACACTGCTATTACACCACTACTGCATCCCTACCACACTGCTACTACATCCCTATTACACTGCTACTACATCCCTACCACACTGCTACTTCATCCCTACCACATTGCTACAACACCGCTACTACATCACTGCTACTACATTGCTACTTGCCTATCACACCACTACTACACTAATACCTCACTGCTATTACATTCCTACCACACTGCTACTATATTCCTACCACACTGCTACTACATCCCTACTACAGCACTACTACATCCCTACCACACTGCTACTACATCCCTACCACACTGCTACTACATCCCTATCACACAGCTACTACACAACTACCACACTGCTACTACATCCGTATTACACTGCTAATACATCACTGCTACATCCCTAATACACTGCTACTACATCCCTACCACACTGCTACTAAATCACTACTACATCCCTACCACACTGCTACTACATACCTACCACAATGCTACTACATCCCTATCACACTGCTACTACACCGCTACTACATCCCTATCACACTGCAACTACATCCCTATCACACTGCTACTACATCCCTACCACACCACTACTACAACGCTACTACATCCCTCACACTTCTACTACAACGCTACTACATCCCTCACACTTCTACTACACCACTACCATACTACCACACTGCTACTACATCCCTACCACACAGTTACTACATCCCTACTACACCTCTACAACATCACTGCTACTACATCCCTACCACACCACTACTACATCCCTATCACACTGCTACTACACCGCTATCACACCACTACTACATTGCTACTATATCCCTACTACACTGCTAATACATCACTGCTACTACATCCCTATCACACTGCTACTACACCACTACTACATTCCTATTTCACTGCTAATATATCACTGCTACTACATCCCTACCACACTGCTACTACACAAATACCACACTGCTACTACATCCCTATTACACTGCTAATACATCACTGCTACTACATCCCTATCACACTGCTACTACATCACTACTATGTCCCTACTACATCCCTACCACATTGCAACTACATCCCTACATTGCTACTACACCGCTACTACATCCCTATCACACTGCTACTACTTCCCTATTGCACTGCTACTATACCCCTATCACACTACTACTACTACATCGCTACCACACTGCTACTACATCCCTACTACACCACTACTACATCCCTACCACATTGCTACTACTTCCCTACCACATCCCTATAACACTCCTAATACATCACTGCTACTACATCCCTACTACACTGCTACTACATCCCTACTTACTACATCCCTACCACATTGCTACTACATCCCTACCACACTGCTACTACATCCCTACTACACTGCTACTACATCCCAATTACACTGCTACTACATCCCTACTACACTGCTACATCCCTACCACATTGCTACTACACCGCTACTACATCCCTATAACACTCCTAATACATCACTGCTACTACATCCCTACTACACTGCTAATACATCCCTACCTACTACATCCCTACCACATTGCTACTACACCGCTACTACATCCCTATCACACTGCTACTACATCCCCATCACATTACTACTACACTGCTACTACATCCCTACTACACCACTACCACACTGCTACTACATCCCTTCCACACTGCTACTACATCCCTATCACACAGCTACTACACAACTACCACACTGCTACTACATCCGTATTACACTGCTAATACATCACTGCTACATCCCTAATACACTGCTACTACATCCCTACCACACTGCTACTAAATCACTACTACATCCCTACCACACTGCTACTACATCCCTACCACAATGCTACTACATCCCTGTCACACTGCTACTACACCGCTACTACATCCCTATCACACTGCTACTACATCCCCATCACACTACTACTACACTGCTACTACATCCCTACTACACCACTACTACATCCCTACCACACTG
Source organism: Lithobates sylvaticus (assembly GCA_028564925.1). Classification (NCBI taxonomy): domain Eukaryota; kingdom Metazoa; phylum Chordata; class Amphibia; order Anura; family Ranidae; genus Lithobates; species Lithobates sylvaticus. The sequence goes on from CM053035.1 coordinate 1,374,263, forward strand.
CTACTACATCCCTACCACAATGCTACTACATCCCTATCACACCGCTACTACATCCCTATCACACTGCTACTATATCACTACTACATCCCTACCACACTGCTACTACATCCCTACTGCTACCTACCACCCTACTACTACACCACTACTACATCCCTTCTACACTGCTACTACATCCCTATCAAACTGCTACTACATCCTTACTACACTGCTAAAACCTCACTGCTACTACCTCCTTACTACACTGCTACTACATCCCTACCACATTGCTACTACATCCCCATATCACCACTACTACATTCCTACCACACTGCTACTACTATACCACTACTACAATCCTACTACACTGCTACTACATCCCTATCACACCGCTACTACATCACTGCCACACTGCTACTACATCCCTATCAAACTGCTACTACGTCCTTACTACGCTGCTAAAACCTCACTGCTACTACATCCTTACTACACTGCTACTACATCCCTACTACACTGCTACTACATCCCTATCACACCAATACTACATTTCTACCACACTGCTACTACTATACCACTACTACATCCCTACAACACTGCTACTACATCCCTATCACACTGCTACTACACCACTACCACACTGCTACTACATCACTACTACACCGCTACGACATCCCTATCACACTGCTACTACATCCCTACCACACCACTACTACATCCCTCACACTTCTACACCACTACCACACTGCTACTACATCCCTACTACACTGCTACATCCCTACCACACTGTTAGTACAGCCCTACTACACCGCTACAACATCACTGCTACTACATCCCTACCACACCACTACTACATCCCTTTCACACTGCTACTACACCGCTATCACACCACTACATTGCTACTATATCCCTACTACACTGCTAATACATCACTGCTACTACATCCCTATCACACTGCTAATACACCACTACTACATTCCTACTTCACTGCTACTACATCCCTACCACACTGCTACTACACCCCTATTACACTGCTACTATACCCCTATTACACTGCTACTACACAACTACCACACTGCTACTACACCCCTATCACACTGCTACTACATCAATACTATGTCCCTACTAGACCACTACTACATCCCTACCACATTGCTACTACATCCCTACCACACTGCTACTACATCCCTATCACACTGCTACTTCCCTATTGCACTGCTACTACATCCCTATCACACTACTACCACACTGCTATTACATCGCTACCACACTGCTACTACATCCCTACTACATTGCTACTACTTCCCTACCACGCTGCTACTACTTCCCCACCACAATGCTACTACATCCCTATAACACTCCTAATACATCACTGCTACTACATCCCTACTACACTGCTACTATATCCCTACCTACTACACCACTACTACATCCCTACCACATTGCTACCACAGTGCTACTACATCCCTACCACACTGCTACTACATCCCTACCGCTACTACACTGCTACTACATCCCTACAACACTGCTACATCCCTACCACACTGCTAATACATCCCTACTACACTGCTACTACATCCCTACCACACTGCTACTATATCACTACTACATCCCTACCACACTGCTACTACATCCCTACCAAACCACTACTACATCCCTACCACATTGCTACTACACCCCTATCACACTGCTACTACTTCCCTATTGCACTGCTACTACATCCCTATCATACTACTGCTACTACATCCCTACCACACTGCTACTACATCCCTATCACACCGCTACTACATCCCTATCACGCTGCTACTACATCCCTACCACTATTACATCCCTATCACACTGCTACTACATCCCTACCACCCTGCTGCTACACTGCTACTACATCCCTTCTACACTGCTACTACATCCTTACTACACTGCTACTACATCCCTACCACATTGCTACTACACTGCTACTACATCCCAATCACACCACTACTACATTCCTACCACACTGCTACTATACCACTACTACATCCCTACTACACTGCTACTACATCCCTATCACACCGCTACTACATCACTACCACACTGCTACTACATCCCTTCTACACTGCTACTACATCCCTATCAAACTGCTACTACGTCCTTACTACACTGCTAAAACCTCACTACTACATGCTTACTACACTGCTACTACATCCCTATCACACTGCTACTACATTGCTACTACACTGCTACGACATCCCTATCACACTGCTACTACATCCCTACCACACCACTACCACAACGCTACTACACCCCCACACTTCTACTACACCACTACCACGCTGCTACTACATCCCTACCACACAGTTACTACACCACAACATCACTGCTACTACATCCCTACCACACCACTACTACATCCCTATCACACTGCTACTACACCGCTATCACACCACTACTACATTGCTACTATATCCCTACTACACTGCTAATACATCACTGCTACTACATCCCTATCACACTGCTAATACACCACTACTACATTCCTACTTCACTGCTACTACATCCTTACCACACTGCTACTACACCCCTATTACACTGCTACTACACAACTACCACACTGCTACTACATCCCTATTACACTGCTAATACATCACTATGTCCCTACTACATCACTACTACATCCCTACCACACTGCAACTACTACATCCCTATCACACCAATACTACATTTCTACCACACTGCTACTACTATACCACTACTACATCCCTACAACACTGCTACTACATCCCTATCACACTGCTACTACACAACTACCACACTGCTACTACATCACTACTACACCGCTACGACATCCCTATCACACTGCTACTACATCCCTACCACACCACTACTACATCCCTCACACTTCTACACCACTACCACACTGCTACTACATCCCTACTACACTGCTACTACATCCCTACCACACTGTTAGTACAGCCCTACTACACCGCTACAACATCACTGCTACTACATCCCTACCACACCACTACTACATCCCTTTCACACTGCTACTACACCGCTATCACACCACTACATTGCTACTATATCCCTACTACACTGCTAATACATCACTGCTACTACATCCCTATCACACTGCTAATACACCACTACTACATTCCTACTTCACTGCTAATATATCACTGCTACTACATCCCTACCACACTGCTACTACATCCCTACCACACTGCTACTACACCCCTATTACACTGCTACTATACCCCTATTACACTGCTACTACACAACTACCACACTGCTACTACACCCCTATCACACTGCTACTACATCACTACTATGTCCCTACTAGACCACTACTACATCCCTACCACATTGCTACTACATCCCTACCACACTGCTACTACATCCCTATCACACTGCTACTTCCCTATTGCACTGCTACTACATCCCTATCACACTACTACCACACTGCTATTACATCGCTACCACACTGCTACTACATCCCTACTACATTGCTACTACTTCCCTACCACGCTGCTACTACTTCCCCACCACAATGCTACTACATCCCTATAACACTCCTAATACATCACTGCTACTACATCCCTACTACACTGCTACTATATCCCTACCTACTACACCACTACTACATCCCTACCACATTGCTACCACAGTGCTACTACATCCCTACCACACTGCTACTACATCCCTACCACTACTACACTGCTACTACATCCCTACAACACTGCTACTACACACCTCCCCACACTGCTAATACATCCCTACTACACTGCTACTACATCCCTACTACACTGCTACTACATCCCTATCACACTGCTACTATATCACTACTACATCCCTACCACACTGCTACTACATCCCTACCAAACCACTACTACATCCCTACCACACTGCTACTACATCCCTATCACACTGCTACTACTACCCTATTGCACTGCTACTACATCCCTATTACACTGCTACTACATCCCTACCACACTGCTACTACTATCCCACCTACATCCTACAGAGCTGCTACTACATCTCCCTATACTATCACACTGCTACTACATCCCTACCACTATTACATCCCTATCACACTGCTACTACATCCCTACCACCCTGCTGCTACACTGCTACTACATCCCTTCTACACTGCTACTACATCCTTACTACACTACTACTACATCCCTACTACATTGCTACTACACTGCTACTACATCCCTATCACACCACTACTACATTCCTACCACACTGCTACTATACCACTACTACATCCCTACTACACTGCTACTACATCCCTATCACACCGCTACTACATCACTACCACACTGCTACTACATCCCTTCTACACTGCTACTACATCCCTATCAAACTGCTACTACGTCCTTACTACACTGCTAAAACCTCACTACTACATGCTTACTACACTGCTACTACATCCCTATCACACTGCTACTACATTGCTACTACACTGCTACGACATCCCTATCACACTGCTACTACATCCCTACCACACCACTACCACAACGCTACTACACCCCCCACACTTCTACTACACCACTACCACGCTGCTACTACATCCCTACCACACAGTTACTACACCACAACATCACTGCTACTACATCCCTACCACACCACTACTACATCCCTATCACACTGCTACTACACCGCTATCACACCACTACTACATTGCTACTATATCCCTACTACACTGCTAATACATCACTGCTACTACATCCCTATCACACTGCTAATACACCACTACTACATTCCTACTTCACTGCTACTACATCCTTACCACACTGCTACTACACCCCTATTACACTGCTACTACACAACTACCACACTGCTACTACATCCCTATTACACTGCTAATACATCACTATGTCCCTACTACATCACTACTACATCCCTACCACACTGCAACTACATCCCTAACACACTGCTACTATATCACTACTACATCCCTACCACATTGCTACTACACCGCTACTACATCCCTATCACACTGCTACTACTTCCCTATTGCACTGCTACTACATCCCTATCACACTACTACTACACTGCTATTACATTGCTACCAAACTACTACTACATCCCTACCACATTGCTACTACTTCCCTACCACGCTGCTACTACTTCCCCACCACAATGCTACTACATCCCTATAACACTCCTAATACATCACTGCTACTACATCCCTACTACACTGCTACTACATCCCTACCTACTACACCACTACTACATCCCTACCACATTGCTACCACACTGCTACTACATCCCTACCACTACTACACTACTACTACATCCCTATTACACTGCTACTACATCCCTACTACTACTACACTGCTACTACATCCCTATTACACTGCTACTACATCCCTACCACACTACTACTACATCCCTATCGCACTGCTACCATATCACTACTACATCCCTAACACATTGCTACTACACCCCTATCACACTGCTACTACTTCCCTATCACACTGCTACTACTTCCCTATTGCACTACTACTACACTGCTACTACATCCCTACCACACTGCTACTACATCCCTATCACACTGCTACTACATCCCTACCACCCTGCTACTACACCACTACTACATCCCTACACACTGCTACTACATCCCTTCTACACTGCTACTACATCCCTACTACACTGCTAAAACCTCACTGCTACTACATCCCTACCACATTGCTACTACATTCCTACTATACCACTACTACACTGCTACTACATCACTACCACACTGCTACTACATCTCTTCTACACTGCTACTACGTCCTTACTACACTGCTAAAACCTCACTACTTCTACATCCTTACTACACTGCTACTACATCCCTACCACATTGCTACTACACTGCTACTACATCCCTATCACACCACTACTACATTCCTACCACACTGCTACTACTATACCACTAATACATCCCTACTACACTGCTACTACATCCCTATCGCACTGCTACTACACCACTACCACACTGCTACTACATCCCTATCACACTTCAACTACATCCCTATCACACTGCTACTACATCCCTACCACACCACTACTACAATGCTACTACATCCCTCACACTTCTACTACACCACTACCACACTGCTACTACATCCCTACTACACTGCTACATCCCTACCACACTGCTACTACATCCCTACCACACTGTTAGTACAGCCCTACTACACCGCTAAAACATCACTGCTACTACATCCCTACCACACCACTACTACATCCCTATCACACTGCTACTACACCGCTATCACACCACTACTACATTGCTACTATAGTCCTACTACACTGCTAATACATCACTGCTACTACACCACTACTACATTCCTACTACACTACTACATCCCTACCACACTGCTACTACATCCCTATTACACTGCTAATACATCATTGCTACTACATCCCTATCACACTGCAACTACATCCCTAACACACTGCTACTATATCACTACTACATCTCTACCACACTGCTACTACATCCCTATTACACTCCTACTACATCACTACTGCACTACTACTACATCCCTACCACATTGCTACCACACTGCTACTACATCCCTATTACACCGCTACTACATCCCTACCACACCACTACTACATCCCTACTACACTGCTAATACATCACTACTACATCCCTATCACACTGCTACTACACCACTACTACATCCCTACCACACTGCTACTAAATCACTATTATACTGCTACTACATCCCTACCACACTGCTACTACATCCCTACCACACTGCTATTACATCCCTACTACACGGCTACTACATTCCTACCAGACTGCTACTACACCACTACTACATTCCTGCTACACTGCTAATAGATCACTGCTACTACATCCCTAACAAACGGCTACTACATCACCGCTACTACATCCCTATAACACTGCTACTACACCAATACTACACTGCTACTACATCCCTACTACACCACTACTACATCTCTACCACACTGCTACTACATCCCTACCACACTACTACTACATCCCTACTACATCTCTACCACGCTACTACATCCCTATCACACCGCTACTACATCCCTACTACACTACTAATACATCACTGCTACTACATCCCTATCACACTGCTACTACACCACTACTACACTGCTAATAGATCACTGTTACTACATCCCTACCACACATCTACTACATCCCTATAACACCGCTACTACACTGCTACCACATCCCTATACTGATACTACATCCCTACTATACTGCTACTACATCCCTATTATACTGATACTACACCACTACTACACTGCTAATACATCACTGCTATAACATCTCTACTACAGCCCTACTACACTGCTACTACATCACTATCACACTGCTACTACACCACTACATCACTACCACACGCTACTACATCCCCACTACACTTCTACTACATTGCTAATACATCACTGCTACTACACCCCTACCACACTGCTACTACATTCCTACCACACTGCTAATACATCACTACATCCCTATTACACTGCTACTACATCCCTACTAAACTGCCACATCCCTACCACACTGCTACTACATCCCTACTACACCGCTACTACATCCCTACCACACTGCTACAACATCCCTACCACACTGCTACAACATCCCTACCACACTGCTACTACATCCCTATCACACCACTACTACATCTCTACCACACTGCTATTACATCGCTACCACACTGCTACTACATCCCTACTACACTGCTACTACTACATCCCTACAACACTGCTACTACATCCAAACTAAACTGCTATTAGTACACCACTACAACATTCCTACCACACTGCTAATAGATCACTGCAACTACATCAATACCACATTGCTACTACACCACTACTACATCCCTACCAAACTGCTACTACATCCCTACCACATGGCTACTACATCCCCATCACACCGCTACTACATTCCTACCACACTGCTACTAAATCCCTACTACACTGCTACTACTACACTGCTAATACATTACTGCTACTACATCCCTACTACACTGCTACTACTTCCCTATCACACTGCTACTACACCACTACTACATTCCTACCACATCGCTAATACATTACTGGTACATCCCTACCACACTGCTACTACACCACTACTACATCCCTACCACACTCCTACATAACATTGCTACTACACTGCTAATAGATCACTGCTACTACATCCCTACCAAACTGCTACTACATCCCTACCACACGGCTACATCACTACTACATCCCTACCACACTGCTACCACATCCCTATACTGCTACTACATCCCTATTATACTGCTACTACATCCTTGTTATACTGCTACTACATCCCTACTACACTGCAACTACTACACCACTACTACACTGCTAATACATCACTGCTGTAACATCTCCACTACACTGCTACTACATCCCTATCACACTGCTACTACACCACTGCTACATCCCCGCCACACCACTACTACCACACTGCTACTACATCCCTACCACACTGCTACTACATCCTTACTACATCCCTACCACACTGCTACTACACCACTACCACACTGCTACTACATCCCTACCACACTGCTACTACTACACTGCTACTACATCCCTACTACACTGCTAATACATCGCTACTACTACATCCCTTCTACACTGCTACATCCCTACCACACTACTACTAAATCCCTACTACACTGCTACTACTACACTGCTAATACATCACTGCTACTACATCCCTACTACACTGCTACTACATTGCTAATACATCCCTATCACACTGCTACTACATCCCTACCAAACTGCTACTACACCACTACCACACTGCTACTACATCCCTACCACACTGCTACTACTACATCTCTACTACACCCCTATCACACTGCTACATCACTGCTACTACTACATCCCTACCACACTGCTACTACATCCCTACTACACTGCAACTACTACACCACTACTACACTGCTAATACATCACTGCTGTAACATCTCCACTACACTGCTACTACACCACTACTACATCCCCGCCACACCACTACTACCACACTGCTACTACATCCCTACCACAATGCTACTACATCCCTACTACATCCCTACCACACTGCTACTACACCACTACCACACTGCTAATACATCCCTACCACACTGCTACTACTACACTGCTACTACATCCCTACTACATTGCTAATACATCACTACTACTACATCCCTTCTACAAGGCTACATCCCTACCACACTACTACTAAATCCCTACTACACTGCTGCTACTACTACACTGCTACTACTACACTGCTACTACATTGCTAATACATCCCTAGCACACTGCTACTACATCCCTACCAAACTGCTACTACACCACTACCACACTGCTACTACATCCCTACCACACTGCTACTACTACATCTCTACTACACTGCTACTACATCCCTATCACACTGCTACATCACTGCTACTACTACATCCCTACCACACCGCTACTACATCCCTATCACACTGCTACTACATTCCTACCACACTGCTACTACATTCCTACCACACCGCTACTACATCCCTATCACACTGCTACTACATCCCTACCACACTGCTACTACACCCCTACTACACTGCTAATGCATCAGTACTATTACATCCCTACTACACTTCTGCTACTACTACATCCCTACTACACTGCCAATACATCACTGCTACTACATCCCTAGTACACTGCTAACATATCCCTGATACTGCATCCCTACCACACTGCTACTACATCCCTCCTACACTGCTACTACATCCCTACTACACTGCTACTACACAGCAACTACATCCATATTGCATCGCTACTAAATCTCTACCACACTGCTACTATACTACTACATCCCTACGACACCGCTATTACATCCCTATTACATTGCTATCACACTGCTACTACATCCCTATCACACTACTACTACATCCCTACCACACTGCTACTACATCCCTACTATGCTACTATTACTACATCCCTACCACATTGCTACTACATCCCTATTACATTGCTACTACATCCCTACCACACCACTACTACATCCCTATCACATTGCTACTACATCCCTACTACACTGCTACTACCTCCCTACTACATCCCTTTCACACTGCTACTACATCCCTATCACACTACTACACATCTACTACATCCCTACCACACTGCTACTACATCCCTACCACACCACTACTACATCCCAATCACACTGCTACTACATCCCTGTTTCTACCTCCCTACTACACTGTTACTACATCACTGTTACTACCTCCCTACTACACTGTTATACATCCCTACTACACTGCTACTACATCCCTACCACACCGCTACTACATCCCTATCACAGTGCTACTACACCAATACTACATCCCTATCACACAGCTACTACATACCTATCACACTGCTACATCCCTACCACACTGCTACTACACCCCTACCACACTGAAACCACGCTGCTACTACACCCCTACAACACTGCTACTACATCCCTATCAAACGGCTACTATATCCCTACCACACCACTACTACATCCCTACTACACCCCTATCACATCGATACTATACTACACTGCTACTACAGTGCTACTACATCACTGCTGCTACATCCCTATTACTCTTCTACTACACCATTACTACATCCCTACCACACCACTACTACATCCCTATCAAACTGCTACTACACCACTACTATACTGCTACTACATCCCTACCACACTGCTACTACCTCCCTACTACACTGCTACTACACTGTTATACATTCCTACCACAACATCCCTACCACACCACTACTACATCCCTGTCACTGCTACTACACCAATATTACATCCCTGTCACACTGCTACTACACCACTGCTACATTGCAACCACGCTGCTACTACATCCCTATCACACTGCTACTACACCACTGCTACATCGCAACCACGCTGCTATTACATCCCTATCACACCACTACTACATCCCTACTATACTGCTACTACATCCCTACTATGCAACCACGCTGCTACTACACCCCTACCACACTGCTGCTACATCCCTACTACACCCCTACCACGCTGCTACTACACCCCTACCACACTGCTACTACACCCCTACCACATTGCTACTACACCCCGACTACACCGCTACTACATCCCTACAACTCAACTACACTGCTACTACTTCCCTACTTCTACATCCCTATTGCACCACTACTACATCCCTACCGCACTGCTACCATATCCCTACCACACTGCTACTACATCCCTACTACAATACAATACATCACTGCTATTACATCTCTACTACATCTCTACCACACTGCTACTACATCAATGCTACTACATCCCTATCACACCACTACTACATCCCCATCACACTGCTACTACATCCCTACTACACTGCTACTACCTTCCTACTACACTGCTAATACATCCCTACTACACAGTTATACATCCCTATCACACTGCTACTACATCACTGCTACTACATCCCTACTACACACTGCTAATACATCACTACTTCATCCCTACCACACTGCTACTACAGCCCTACTATACTGCTACTACATCCCTACCACACTGCTACTACATCCCTACCACACTGCAATCACGCTGCTACTACACCCCTACCACACTGCTACTACATCCCCACTACACTGCTACTACATCCCTACTACTACATCCCTATTACACTGCTACTACATCCCTACCAAACCACTACTTCATCCCTCTCAGCAGTGTAGTAGGGCTGTAGTAGGAGTGTAGTAGGGTTATGGTATTCCTATTCTGGGGCACAGGCAGCAATAACACTCACCCCTCCCCCTCCAAAATCCACAGAGTGGGAGGTACACCTGCACAATCCAATCCATTTCTATCCAATCACAAGGCAGGGTGTCGGAGTTGAGCCAATCGCAGGGTGTGGGGAGGTGTTCTGTAGTCCTCCTTTGACTCTTTTCAGCTCCCCGGATTTTTGGTTCCTACACACAGAACCCGTCCCATTTGAAAGCCAATCAGAGAAGATCAATGTTGGGTGTTCTGGTGTTCCCGACTCCGCCCCCTGTCCTGTGATCAGAGATCTCCTTCTGGTGTTCCCGACTCCGCCCCCTGTCCTGTGATCAGAGATCTCCTTCTGGTGTTCCCGACTCCGCCCCCTGTCCTGTGACCAGAGATCTCCTTCTGGTGTTCCCGACTCCGCCCCCCGTCCTGTGATCAGAGATCTCCTTCTGGTGTTCCTGACTCAGCCCCTGTCCTGTGATCAGCGATCTCCTTCTGGTGTTCCCGACTCCGCCCCCTGTCCTGTGATCAGAGATTTCCTTCTGGTGTTCCCGACTCCGCCACCTGTCCTGTGATCAGAGATCTCCTTCTGGTGTTCCCGACTCCGCCCCCTGTCCTGTGATCAGCGATTTCCTTCTGGTGTTCCCGACTCCGCCCCTGTCCTGTGATCAGCGATCTCCTTCTGGTGTTCTCGACTCCGCCCCCTGTCCTGTGATCAGCGATCTCCTTCTGGTGTTCCCGACTCCGCCCCTGTCCTGTGATCAGAGATCTCCTTCTGGTGTTCCCGACTCCGCCCCTGTCCTGTGATCAGCGATCTCCGTCTGGTGTTCCCGACTCCGCCCCCTGTCCTGTGATCAGCGATCTCCTTCTGGTGTTCTCGACTCCGCCCCCTGTCCTGTGATCAGCGATCTCCTTCTGGTGTTCCCGACTCCGCCCCTGTCCTGTGATCAGAGATCGCCTTCTGGTGTTCCCGACTCCGCCCCCGTCATGTTATCAGCGATCTCCTTCTGGTGTTCCCGACTCCGCCCCCCGTCCTGTGATCAGAGATCGCCTTCTAGTGTTCCCGACTCCGCCCCCCGTCCTGTGATCAGAGATCTCCTTCTAGTGTTCCCGACTCCGCCCCGTCCTGTGATCAGAGATCTCCTTCTGTTGTTCCGCTGCCCCCCCCCCCCTGTCCTGTGATCAGAGATCTCCTTCTGGTGTTCCCGACTCCGCCCCTGTCCTGTGATCAGAGATCTCCTTCTGGTGTTCCCGACTCCGCCCCTGTCCTGTGATCAGAGATCTCCTTCTGGTGTTCCCGACTCCGCCCCCTGTCCTGTGATCAGAGATCTCCTTCTGGTGTTCCCGACTCCGCCCCCTGTCCTGTGATCAGAGATCTCCTTCTGGTGTTCCCGACTCCGCCCCTGTCCTGTGATCAGAGATCTCCTTCTGTTGTTCCCGACTCCGCCCCCTGTCCTGTGATCAGAGATCTCCTTCTGGTGTTCCCGACTCCGCCCCCTGTCCTGTGATCAGAGATCTCCTTCTGGTGTTCCCGACTCCGCCCCTGTCCTGTGATCAGAGATCTCCTTCTGGTGTTCCCGACTCCGCCCCCCGTCCTGTGATCAGCGATCTCCTTCTGGTGTTCCCAACTCCGCCCCCTGTCCTGTGATCAGCGATCTCCTTCTGGTGTTCCCGACTCCGCCCCCGTCATGTGATCAGCGATCTCCTTCTGGTGTTCCCGACTCCGCCCCCTGTCCTGTGATCAGCGATCTCCTTCTGGTGTTCTTGACTCCGCCCCCTGGCCTGTGATCAGAGATCTCCTTCTGGTGTTCCTGACTCCGCCCCCTGTCCTGTGATCAGCGATCTCCTTCTGGTGTTCCCGACTCCGCCCCCTGTCCTGTGATCAGAGATCTCCTTCTGGTGTTCCCGACTCCGCCCCCTGTCCTGTGATCAGCGATCTCCTTCTGGTGTTCTCGACTCCGCCCCCTGTCCTGTGATCAGAGATCTCCTTCTGGTGTTCTCGACTCCGCCCCCTGTCCTGTGATCAGAGATCTCCTTCTGGTGTTCCCGACTCCGCCCCTGTCCTGTGATCAGAGATCTCCTTCTGGTGTTCCCGACTCCGCCCCCCGTCCTGTGATCAGCGATCTCCTTCTGGTGTTCTCGACTCCGCCCCCTGTCCTGTGATCAGAGATCTCCTTCTGGTGTTCCCGACTCCGCCCCTGTCCTGTGATCAGAGATCTCCTTCTGGTGTTCCCGACTCCGCCCCCTGTCCTGTGATCAGAGATCTCCTTCTGGTGTTCCCGACTCCGCCCCTGTCCTGTGATCAGCGATCTCCTTCTGGTGTTCCCGACTCCGCCCCCTGTCCTGTGATCAGAGCTCTCCTTCTGGTGTTCCCGACTCCGCCCCTGTCCTGTGATCAGAGATCTCCTTCTGGTGTTCCCGACTCCGCCCCTGTCCTGTGATCAGAGATCTCCTTCTGGTGTTCCCGACTCCGCCCCCCGTCCTGTGATCAGAGCTCTCCTTCTGGTGTTCCCGACTCCGCCCCCTGTCCTGTGATCAGAGATCTCCTTCTGGTGTTCCCGACTCCGCCCCCTGTCCTGTGATCAGAGATCTCCTTCTGGTGTTCCCGACTCCGCCCCCTGTCCTGTGATCAGAGATCTCCTTCTGGTGTTCCTGACTCCGCCCCCTGTCCTGTGATCAGAGATCTCCTTCTGGTGTTCCCGACTCCGCCCCCTGTCCTGTGATCAGAGATCTCCTTCTGGTGTTCCCGACTCCGCCCCCTGTCCTGTGATCAGCGATCTCCTTCTGGTGTTCCCGACTCCGCCCCTGTCCTGTGATCAGAGCTCTCCTTCTGGTGTTCCCGACTCCGCCCCCTGTCCTGTGATCAGAGATCTCCTTCTGGTGTTCCCGACTCCGCCCCCTGTCCTGTGATCAGAGATCTCCTTCTGGTGTTCCAGACTCCGCCCCCTGTCCTGTGATCAGAGATCTCCTTCTGGTGTTCATGCTATATCCCCCAAGGTGTGTTTAGAAGATGGGTGTAGTAAGATGGAGGCCATAGCGGTGACAACATAAGGCTGGGTGTAGCAAGATGGAGGACATAGCAGCGACGACATAAGACTGGGTGTAGTAAGATGGCGGACATAGCGGAGATTACACAGATCTGGGTGTAGTAAAATGGCGGACAGAGCCGCCCAGTACCTCGGCTCTCTGGCGCTGTTTCAGCTCCTGCTGGGCGCTCCTCTGCTTGGCTTTCTCCAGGCGGCTCACACACTCTTTGGGTTTGGATTTCTCTTTGCGGCCGGCGGGCTCCATGGCAACCAGCGCGTGTACTACTCTGCCTGGGAGAGGCCGCCGCGCGTCCCCGAACCAGACTGCGCACGCGCACAGACTCCGACTAAGTCCTCCCCTCAGGGGGCGGAGAGATGAGAGCGAGGATCATGACAGGAAGTGGGATGTGTACCAGAGAATAGAGTCCCCATCACAGGAAGTGAGGAGTGTGGCGAGAAATAGAGTCCCCCCAGCTAGTGTGACTTCCCCAGAGGACAAGAGGAGGAGAAACATGAGGGGGCTGCCCCCACCTGATCATTGTGGGCGGAGCTAACTGCTACCTCATGGGAAGTCCAGCAGTATAAACCAATAATAACCCATAGTCCACTTATCATTATATTGTAGATAAAAAGCAGTATAAACACCGGAAAAAAAACCCAAAGAGATGACACCGAGAGAAAAAACACGAACAAAAAACAACAAAAAGAAAACAAACAACCAAATACAGACCACCAATAATGCAACCCAGAGATCCCACTGTCCCTGATATGGAGACCGACAAAATGTCCCTCATGACTGTCCCTGACACACCCATGATCTTTATATTGTATATAAAATGCACCCCACCCCCCCACAACCCCAGACTTTTATGTTTCACCCCCCCAATACCAAACCAACACCAAACCTCCTCTGACCACACCCTGACGCCGCCCACCCCCACCCACGACAACAAACACACCGACTCGACAACCCCACACCCACCCCCTCTGACCACTCTGACCCCCCCCCCCAATGAGACGAACCCCCGACACCACCCCCGACCCCCCTTTTCTGACCCCCCCCCATGTCCCTCCGCCCCCACTCAGAACGACCTCCCACACCACATATCCTCTGACGAAACCACCTGACGACCCCCCCCCCCCCTGACCCCCACCCAACCCCCCCCCAACGACCCCAAACACCAACAACCCACCCCACAACACATATATTTTCTGACCCCCCCCCCCCATGTCCTCCCCAAATACACATCCCACTTCACGCCCCAACCCCCAATTATCCTGAACTGACCCCCCACCCCACTCCACCAACACACCCCCTCCCCCCAATCCCACACCCACACCACCCCACCCCCGACCCAAACCCCCCGACCACCATCAATCCAAACCCCACACCACCCCCCTGAACCACCCCACACGAACGAAACCCACTCCCTGACGGACCCCCCCCACACCCCCCTCCACCCACAAAAGACGAACCCACACCCCCCCCCCGACTAAACTCCCCACCCCACCGACCCGAACCCCCCCCTCCAAACCAGACCCCACAAACGAACACATGACACCGACCTGATCCTCGAAACGAACCACGCACACCTCACCGACCCATTACCCACCCGAGATACACCCACCCCCCACCCCCCCCCCTGAGAACCAGCGAAACACCCACCGAACCCAGACACCCTGACCAGACAGTCGAACCCTGACGACACCCTGACTGAACCCCACCCACAACAGGACAGAAGAAACCCCCCACCCACCACCCACCACACCCAGAGAAACAGACCAACCCCCTCCTGAACGAACCCCCTCACACACGTCTGACCACCCTCCCCCGCACCGACACCGAGACCAACCGACCACCAAACCACCTGACCACCCCCACACACCCCCCACCTGACCACCCCCCGACGACCTACCGAACACCACACACGACCCTTACCCGCTACGCCCCAAAAAAAAACCCACAGACAACTGACCCCGAACCCCTAACACCAACACCCCAGCCCACCTGAACCCACTGAACACCGAAAACACTTCCCACCAACGCACCGGACACCGAACAACCAGACCCCCGAAACCCTGACCACCCACCACCCTACCCCACTGACCACACCCCACCCTGACTCCCACACCCCCGACACTGACAACCAACCCCTGACGACAACCCCAACCAGACGACCAACACGCGTAACCCTGGACCCCACCACCAGCCCCCCTGACCCCCACCACCCACGAACCCACGACCCTAACCTCTGCCCCCCCCCTCAACCCGCCCCCACTGACCCCCTCCCGACCCGGACGACACCTGACAGAGCCACCCCGCCCCCCGACAGCGACACCCCACCCCTCTGACCACCCATACCCCCCATTAATTCACCCACCGACACACCCACCCGACCTACCCTGACGCCCCCTGACGCCCCACACCCAAAACACCGACCGACCCCTGACTACCCCACCCCCCCTAGAACCTGACCCCCCACCCCACAACACCGACCCCAACCCACAACCCTAAGACCCCCCGAAAGAACAACCCACACGAGAACACCCGACACGACCCCCCGCTGAAAGACCGCCGACCCCGACCCCACTCCGAACTCTTAGACCCCTGGACCACACTCCACTCTGACCGAAACACCGCTAAAAAAAAACACCCCACCGATACCCCCACCCCCCACCCCGCGCAAACCCCTGACGACCCGCTTACCCCCAACTGAACCTCGCACCCACGTAAGAACCACAACCCCTACGACCTGACCCCCCGAACACCACACCGAACCCCACGAAGAACCTGATGACACCTGACCAACACCGAGACACAAACCCGAACACACCCCCACAGACCCCACGCGACTGACCCAACACCGACACCCGAACACAAACCACACCCCCGTAGACGCCACACCAACCACCCCTGCCGACCCAACGCCGACCCACCCAACAACCAACACATGTCCTCTGACTGACACCCCCCGCACCCCTCTAAGACCCCCCCTTCCCGACACAACCACCCTGAGACACGGAAGACCCACCCCTGAAGAACCCCCAACACAACCTGACCTGACCCACAATACCCTAACCCCCCACCACCAACCGACCCGACCGGGAGACCCTCGCCCACACCCCCAACCCCCACTGAACCTGACACTCTGACCAACACCCCTCACACAACCGAAACCACAGACTACGAAAAAACAACACCCAAAACACCCAGAACGCCCACCACCCCCACACCCACACCCCCGAGAACACCACCAACCACCCCCCACGAAAACCAAACACCCCCCAGACCCACACCTCCCCCACCCACCACCGAAGGAACCCCCCCCACCCCGACACCCACAACACCCCCCCCCTGAACCCACCCCCCAAGACCACGACACACCACAGAACGACAGAACTGACCCAACCCCCAAACCCCACACGCCGACCCCTACACCGACCACCCCCAGACCCGACACGACCACGGACGACCCCCAAAGAGAAACTCCTCTGACTGACCTAACCAGACCCGGCAGAACCCCCCAAACACCCCGCCATCCTCTGACAACAACCCAACCAAACCCAACACCACCCCACCCCCACACACCCCAACCCCCTACGACCGAACACCCCGACAACCCGAACCCCCCCCCTGAACGACCCTCTGACCCAACACCACACCCAACCAACTGCCGGAGACCACCCCAGACACACCAACACCACAACCGACCAGACTCTGACAACCCCAACCCTGACCGCTGAGAACCCCACCCCCCCCCCACACACCCCAAACACCTCTGAATCCTCTGACTCCCCCCCCTCAACCACCCACCCCACCCCCACACCGTCCCCCACCCTCCCCCCGACACCCTCTGACACCCCCCCTGCCCACCCCCCCCCGAACCCCCTACGGACCCACACCACCTCCTCTGCCACACCCGACTGACCCTCTGACATCCGACAACGCCCACCAACCGACGCCGCCCTATGACCCACCAACACCACCCCATCCCAGACTGACACCCAGACAAGACACCCCCGACCACCCACCCCAAACCCACACCCGCACACCCCAGAAAACCCCAAACAAACACTGACCACCCGAAAACCCACGACCGACGCCCACTGAACAACCCACCGACCCCACGACCGACCACACCACGAACAGAACCCAGACCCGACGACCCCTGACCACCGACAACCCCGACACCACCCACCACACAAAACCCACCTACCCCCGGACACACCACACACCACCCCCCCCCCCCGCCCACACCCACCCCCTACCCCCGACCCCACTTGAGACCCACCAACCGCCCCCCCCACCCCAACAACCACCCCCAGACACGACGCCCACCCCCACTAAACCTCTGACCCTAACCGCGATTACCCCCAAACCCCTACCCAACCCACCAAACCATACCCCCTCTGAATGACACCCAAACGACCTCCTGACAACCTGAAAGACCCTACCCCCCTAACCCGAACCCACCTCTCCCCACACCCCCAGACCCCCACCAATGACCCCACGACCGAACGACCACCCTCCACCCCCACCCCCCCACCTACCCCCCACAACCCACGAACTGACAACCAACACACGACTTCGACTCTGACCACCACCAACCCCCCACGACGAGACAAGATCCGACCCTACCGAGAAACCACCCCACAACACCCCAACACACCCGAACTGAACGACACCCACAACACGACCCACCCCCCACCACCTTGACCCGACCCCCCCCCACCCCCGACAGCCCCCGAACACCACCAACCCCGACCACCGACCCCCACCCCACCTGACCCGCCCTTAACCACCCCCCTGACCAACCCAACACCACCCCCCCTTGTGAACAGACTCTGACGACGACCCAACACCGACTACCATCCTCTGACGACTGGACTACAAAACGCGACCCCGACACCTCACCCACTCCCCCACCGACCCGACCACCCACCCCACCCCCCACGAACACCCAACACGAAACACCTTAGACCGACAACCCCGACGACCCCCCCTGATGACCAACCACGAGACCCCTTACCACCCCCAACCACACCCTCTGCTGACGACCCTGAAGACAAACACCCCAACCAACCCC
The DNA here is from genome assembly GCA_028564925.1 of Lithobates sylvaticus. NCBI lineage: Eukaryota > Metazoa > Chordata > Amphibia > Anura > Ranidae > Lithobates > Lithobates sylvaticus. The sequence goes on from CM053035.1 coordinate 1,394,047, forward strand.
ACACCCCCCCACGAAAAGACCCCACCCACCCCGACCACACACCTTACCCTGAAAACCCGACCCACCCTCGACCAACATCCTCTGACCACCCCGCGAAACCACCCCCCACCCTACACCACGAGACCCTCCCCCCCACCGACCCTGACTCTTGGAACATCACGACCCCCTGAAACGACCCCAACCCTACAAACACCTGAAGACTACCCAACGACACCAACAACCCCGCAACCCCGACAAAACGAGCACCCGACCACCCAACCACCCTACACACCCCCACCCGCACCAACCCTGAAAACGCCCAATGACAAACCCCCGACCAGACCCCCGCCCTGACCGACACCCCCCCCCAACCACTCCCCCCACCCAAAGACAACACCCGCCCAGACCGCCCCCCCACAAACACTACAAACGACACAACACCACAACCCAGACACCACACTGAACCCCCAACACAGACTCCGAACTCCCCCCAACCCTCTCAACCCCCCTGACCACCTGACATCGACCCGTGAAACCACCACAACCTCCCCACCTGACACACCCCCACCCCTGACAGAACACACCCCCACCCTGACCCCACCCACCCCGACACACCCGCCACCCTGAACACCCCCCACCACCACCACGACCCCCACTCGACCCCCCCGAAAACCCCTGAACCACCACCACGACCACCACGTGACCGACAACCCCGCAACCGCGACCGCTGACCCCTGACCCAACCACCCCAAAACTACCCCAAACGACCACCCACTACTGACCACACACCTACCCGACACCCACCCCCCCCCGACCGAACCCCCCGACCCCACCCACACCTGACCCTCAACGAGCCGCACAGTCAACACCAAACATCCACAACCGACCCGCCCCCGACCCCTCCCTCGGAAACCACCCCAACCCCCCCCCCCCCCCCACCCCCCCACAGAACACCCCTGACGAAACCCCCCTTAACAACCGAAACACCGACCAACACCCACGACAACCCTGTCCCCCACCACACACCCCCAACACCTCCCCTGACCCCCCACCCCCCAACCACCCTGACTAACCCCCTGAGACCCACCCCCCAACCCACACCACCCGACCAACCACAACTCATCGACCCCCCCCCCACCCCGACGAACCCACCAACACACCACCCCCCCAACCCCCCACTGACCCCACACCCCACGCGACACACGCCCTACACCCCCCCCCCGACAAAACAGAACCCTGACCCCCATCTACGAACTTCCCGAACACCCACACAACCACGACGCCGACCAACCCATGACCCCCCAGCCACCACCAAGACCCCACCGAGAACCCTCTGACCCGAACCACCCCCCCCACCACAACCCCACCCCCCACGACCATCCCCCCAATCCCCCCCCCAATAAATCCCTCTGACCACAAACGACCGACCCAATCTGACCCCCACCCATTTCTCGTACGCCCCCACCCCACCCCCCCACACCACCCCCCGACCCTCACCCCCACCCACCACCCCCCCAATACCCTATACCCCCCCGAATATCCCTCTGACCCCCCCCCCCACCCCCAGACACAACCCGCCCCCCAATCCAATCAATTTTCTGACCCCCCCCCCCCATTCCTCCGCCCCCAATATCCTCTGACCCCCCCCATGTCCTCTGACCCCCCAATATCCTCTGACCCCCCCCATGTCCTCCGGCCCCCAATATCCTCTGACCCCCCCCCCCCCAATATCCTCTGCCTCCCTCAATATCCTCTGACCCCCCCCCCCATGTCCTCTGACCCCCAATATCCTCTGACCCCCTCATGTCCTCCGGCCCCCAATATCCTCTGACCCCCCCAATATCCTCTGACCCCCCCAATATACTCTGACCCCCATGTCCTCTGACCCCCCAATATCCTCTGACTCCCCCAATATCCTCTGACCCCCCAATATCCTCTGACTCCCCCAATATCCTCTGACCCCCCCCCCCCCCCCCCCAATATCCTCTGACTCCCTCAATATCCTCTGACCCCCCCCATGTCCTCTGACCCCCCAATATCCTCTGACTCCCCCAATATCCTCTGACCCCCCCAATATCCTCTGACTCCCCCAATATCCTCTGACCCCCATGTCCTCTGACCCCCCAATATCCTCTGACCCCCCCAATATCCTCTGACCCCCCCATGTCCTCCGGCCCCCAATATCCTCTGCCCCCCCAATATCCTCTGACCCCCCCATGTCCTCCGGCCCCCAATATCCTCTGACCCCCCCAATATCCTCTGCCCCCCAATATCCTCTGACCCCCCCATGTCCTCCGGCCCCCAATATCCTCTGACCCCCCCCCCAATATCCTCTGCCTCCCTCAATATCCTCTGACCCCCCAATATCCTCTGACCCCCCAATAACCTCTGACCCCCTCATGTCCTCCGGCCCCCAATATCCTCTGACCCCCCCAATATCCTCTGACCCCCCCAATATCCTCTGACCCCCCCATGTCCTCTGACCCCCCAATATCCTCTGACTCCCCCAATATCCTCTGACCCCCCAATATCCTCTGACTCCCCCAATATCCTCTGACCCCCCCCCCCAATATCCTCTGACTCCCTCAATATCCTCTGACCCCCCCCCATGTCCTCTGACCCCCCAATATCCTCTGACTCCCCCAATATCCTCTGACCCCCCCAATATCCTCTGACTCCCCCAATATCCTCTGACCCCCCATGTCCTCTGACCCCCCAATATCCTCTGACTCCCCCAATATCCTCTGACCCCCCAATATCCTCTGACTCCCCCAATATCCTCTGACCCCCCCAATATCCTCTGACTCCCTCAATATCCTCTGACCCCCCCCATGTCCTCTGACCCCCCAATATCCTCTGACTCCCCCAATATCCTCTGACCCCCCCAATATCCTCTGACTCCCCCAATATCCTCTGACCCCCATGTCCTCTGACCCCCAATATCCTCTGACCCCCCCATGTCCTCTGACCCCCCCATGTCCTCTGACCCCCCATGTCCTCCGGCCCCCAATATCCTCTGACCCTCCCAATATCCTCTGACCCCCCCCCCCATGTCCTCCGGCCCCCAATATCCTCTGACCCCCCCCCCCAATATCCTCTGACTCCCCCAATATCCTCTGACCCCCCCATGTCCTCTGACCCCCCAATATCCTCTGACCCCCTCATGTCCTCCGGCCCCCAATATCCTCTGACCCCCCCAATATCCTCTGCCCCCCCAATATGCTCTGACCCCCCCAATATCCTCTGCCCCCCAATATCCTCTGACCCCCCCAATATCCTCTGACTCCCCCAATATCCTCTGACCCCCCCAATATCCTCTGCCCCCCAATATCCTCTGACCCCCCCAATATCCTCTGACTCCCCCAATATCCTCTGACCCCCCAATATCCTCTGACCCCCCCCATGTCCTCTGACCCCCCATGTCCTCCGGCCCCCAATATCCTCTGACCCTCCCAATATCCTCTGACCCCCCCCCCCCATGTCCTCCGGCCCCCAATATCCTCTGACCCCCCCCCCCCAATATCCTCTGCCCCCCCAATATGCTCTGACCCCCCCAATATCCTCTGCCCCCCCAATATCCTCTGACCCCCCCCCCCAATATCCTCTGACCCCCCAATATCCTCTGACCCCCCATGTCCTCTGACTCCCCCAATATCCTCTGACCCCCCCCATGTCCTCCGGCCCCCAATATCCTCTGACCCCCCCAATATCCTCTGCCCCCCCCCCCCGCCCCCCCCAATATCCTCTGACCCCCCCAATATCCTCTGCCCCCCCAATATCCTCTGACCCCCCCAATATCCTCTGACTCCCCCAATATCCTCTGACCCCCATGTCCTCTGACCCCCCAATATCCTCTGACCCCCCCATGTCCTCTGACTCCCCCAATATCCTCTGACCCCCCCATGTCCTCCGGCCCCCAATATCCTCTGACCCCCCCAATATCCTCTGACCCCCCATGTCCTCTGACCCCCAATATCCTCTGACCCCCCCAAGATCCTCTGATTCCCCGGTGGATGGGGATGGCGGTGACACCAGGTGACATCCTCTGTGTTGGGGACAATGACTCATCCTTGTCTGTCACTCTGCCCCTCCTCCGGTTAAACTTCAACCACAGAAGAAGAAGAAGAAGAAGAAGACGAAGAAGAAGAAGACGAAGAAGAAGAGTCACCTGAGCGACCGCAGAGCTGACTCTTCACTGCAGCCCACAGGTGAGACCTCGGGGGGGGGGGGGGAGGATTATGGAGGATCACTGACCGTGTCCCCATCCTCGGTGTCACCCGATACCAGAAAACGATGGAAGGGATTCCGAGGATCGGATTCCATACACAGATTCTTCATGGACATTGATATGACCCCCCCATACATTCCATACAATCTGATTGTACATCTGCCAGGACTCACCTGATTGTATACAGATTGGTTGGGAGGTGTGTCCTCGGAGATTGTACAGTGTATGGCCGGTTTCGGTCACACAGATGATGGAGAATTATTGGCGATTTTTCAGTTTTTATGTTCAGAGATCGGATTAGATTCCATGGACCGGCCAATCAGCGTTCTCCAAATTGGACTGTCAGTTACCTCTAAAGACAGAGTCCCCCTCCCCCCCGATACAAAAGATGGGGGGCGCTATCCCATAATTCTGTGTCCTTCTGGTGAAAAGATTGTCAGTGATCGTTACATAGGAGGGGAGGTCCATCCAATGTGTGATTATCAGTATTACATTGTATATCCTGTATGTTGTGGTCATTCAGGTGATTATCTAATATCGATGCCCCCCCCCCCCCCCCACTGAGACCACCGCCTGTGGAAGGGAATTCCACATCCTTGCCGCTCTTACAGTAAAGAACCCTCTACATAGTTTAAGGTTAAACCTCTTTTCTTCTAATTTTAATGAGTGGCCACGAGTCTTGTTACTCCCTTCTGCGGAAAAGTTTTCTCCCTATTGTGGGGTCACCAGTCTGGTATTTATACATTGTGGGGTCACCAGTCCGGTATTTATATATTGTGGGGTCACCAGTCCGGTATTTATATATTGTGGGGTCACCAGTCTTGGAAGGTTTCCACATCCTGCGGAGAAGTTATTGCCCTGCAGAGATTGTTTCCCCCATTCCCATCCTCCAGGTCGCTTATGAAGAAATGAAATAGGATTGGTCCCAGCACAGAACCCTGGGGGACCCCACTCCCCACCCCCGACCATTCCGAGTACTGCCCACCCCCGACCATTCCGAGTACTCCCCACGCCCGACCATTCCGAGTACTCCCCACCCCCCCACAAATTCTGAGTACTCCCCACCCCCCACAAATTCAGAGTACTCCCCACCCCCGACCATTCCGAGTACTCCCCACCCCGACCATTCCGAGTATTCCCCACCACCGACCATTCCGAATACTCCCCACCCCGACCATTCTGAGTACTCCCCACCCACCGACCATTCCGAGTACTCCCCGCCCCAGACCATTCCGAGTACTCCCCACCCACCGACCATTCCGAGTACTCCCCGCCCCAGACCATTCCGAGTACTCCCCACCCCCGACCATTCCGAGTACTCCCCACCCCCGACCATTCCGAGTGCTCCCCACCCCCGACCATTCCGAGTACTCCCGATTTATCACCATCCTCTGAACTCCCCCTTGTAGCCAGTCTCCATTCCGAGTACTCCCCTATGGTCCATGCCAACACACCTTATTTTATACAGTAAACATTTATAGGGGACTGTGGGCCTTCCTTTATCTATTTTTCTCTCCTCCGCTTTGTGTCTTTCATGTTCTATCTTAGCCGTCCTTATTGCGCCCTTACATTTCTTGTTGCATTCTTTGTACAGTTGGAATGCTGATGATGATCCCTCAGCCTTGTATTTTTTTTTTTCTTTCTTTTTTTCTGTTTTTTCCCCTTCAGACAACTCCAAGAGAGAAAAATGTTCAGATTAAAGTTCATTCATGTCTCTTATGTTATGTTCATCATTGTGGAAAATTTCCCTTTTTTTTTTTGAACAAAGAACATACATATAACAAATTCAGCCTTGTATTTTTTGAAGGCCTTCTCCTTTTATATGCATTTTTATATTGGAGTTAAACCATCCAGGACTTTTGTTCGCTCTTTTAAATGTATTACCCAATGGGATGGCTAATGTCCTTATTTAATCTGCTCTGAAAGCAAACCCATCTCTCCTCCGTGTTCCTAAGATTTTATCCCAGTTTATATCTTCTAGTAAGGGTCGTAGATTAGGGAAGTTGGCTCTTTTGTAATTCAGTGTCTTTGTATTCCCCTTATGTTTCCTATTTCCTATATCAGAACCTGGGCTTCCAGGGGAACAATCTGCTTACATTTTGCACAGCTGTTTAGCTTCCAACCAGCAGTTGTTGGTGTCAGTTGGCAGTGATTGGCGGTTGGTGTCAGTTGGTATCATGTGGTGTCACTCAGTCTGGATTTCTTCAGGGATTTCGGTAATTATGATGTGTGGAGGGGAAGAGGCGCCACACCTGATTTCTGTGAGCTCACCCCTCCCCTTCCTCCATCACACACACAGACAGACCGGTGACACCATCGATGCCCAGCACTGTACACACACAGACCAGTGACACCATCGATGCCCAGCACTGTACACACACAGACCGGGGACACCATCGATGCCCAGCACTGTACACACACAGACCGGTGACACCATCGATGCCCAGCACTGTACACACACAGACCAGTTACACCATCAATGCCAAGCACTGTACACACACAGACCAGTGACACCATCAATGCCAAGCACTGTACACACACAGACTGGTGACACCATCGATGCCAAGCACTGTACACACACAGACTGCTGACACCATCGATGCCCAGCACTGTACACACACAGACTGGTGACACCATCGATGCCCAACACTGTACACACACAGACTGGTGACACCATCGATGCCCAGCACTTTACACACACAGACTGGTGACACCATCGATGCCCAGCACTGTACACACAGACTGGTGACACCATCGATGCCCAGCACTGTACACACACCGACCGGTGATACCATCGATGCCCAAGCACTGTACACACACAGACCGGTGACACCATCGATGCCCAGCACTGTACACACACAGACTGGTGACACCATCGATGCCCAGCACTGCACACACACAGACTGGTGACACCATCGATACCCAGCACTATACACACACAGACTGGTGACACCATCGATGCCAAGCACTGTACACACGAAGACTGCTGACACCATCGATGCCCAGCACTGTACACACACAGACTGCTGACACCATCGATGCCCAGCACTGTACACACACAGACCGGTGACACCATCGATGCCCAGCACTGTACACACACAGACTGGTGACACCATCGATGCCCAGCACTTTACACACACAGACCGGTGACACCATCGATGCCCAGCACTGTACACACACAGACTGGTGACACCATCGATGCCCAGCACTGTACACACACAGACCGGTGACACCATCGATGCCCAGCACTGTACACACACAGACCGGTGACACCATCGATGCCCAGCACTGTACACACACAGACTGGTGACACCATCGATGCCAAGCACTGTACACACACAAACTGCTGACACCATCGATGCCCAGCACTGTACACACACAGACTGGTGACACCATCGATGCCCAACACTGTACACACACAGACTGGTGACACCATCGATGCCCAGCACTTTACACACACAGACTGGTGACACCATCGATGCCCAGCACTGTACACACAGACTGGTGACACCATCGATGCCCAGCACTGTACACACACCGACCGGTGATACCATCGATGCCCAAGCACTGTACACACACAGACCGGTGACACCATTGATGCCCAGCACTGTACACACACAGACTGGTGACACCATCGATGCCCAGCACTGCACACACACAGACTGGTGACACCATCGATACCCAGCACTATACACACACAGACTGGTGACACCATCGATGCCAAGCACTGTACACACGAAGACTGCTGACACCATCGATGCCCAGCACTGTACACACACAGACTGGTGACACCATCGATGCCCAGCACTGTACACACACAGACTGGTGACACCATTGATGCCCAGCACTTTACACACACAGACTGGTGACACCATCGATGCCCAGCACTGTACACACAGACTGGTGACACCATCGATGCCCAGCACTGTACACACACCGACCGGTGATACCATCGATGCCCAGCACTGTACACACACAGACCGGTGACACCATCGATGCCCAGCACTGTACACACACAGACTGGTGACACCATCGATGCCCAGCACTGCACACACACAGACTGGTGACACCATCGATGCCCAGCACTGTACACACACAGACTGCTGACACCATCGATGCCCAGCACTGTACACACACAGACTGGTGACACCATTGATGCCCAGCACTTTACACACACAGACTGGTGACACCATTGATGCCCAGCACTGTACACACACAGACTGGTGACACCATCGATGCCCAGCACTGTACACACACAGACTGGTGACACCATCGATGCCCAGCACTGTACACACACAGACCGGTGACACCATCGATGCCCAGCACTGTACACACACAGACTGGTGACACCATCGATGCCCAGCACTGCACACACACAGACTGGTGACACCATCGATGCCCAGCACTGTACACACACAGACTGCTGACACCATCGATGCCCAGCACTGTACACACACAGACTGGTGACACCATCGATGCCCAGCACTGCACACACACGGACTGGTGACACCATCGATGCCCAGCACTGTACACACACAGACTGCTGACACCATCGATGCCCAGCACTGTACACACACAGACTGGTGACACCATTGATGCCCAGCACTGTACACACACAGACTGGTGACACCATCGATGCCCAGCACTGTACACACACAGACTGCTGACACCATCGATGCCCAGCACTGTACACACACAGACTGGTGACACCATCGATGCCCAGCACTGTACACACAGACTGGTGACACCATCGATGCCCAGCACTGTACACACAGACTGGTGACACCATCGATGCCCAGCACTGTACACACACAGACTGCTGATACCATCGATGCCCAGCACTGTACACACAGACTGCTGATACCATCGATGCCCAGCACTGTACACACACAGACTGGTGACACCATCGATGCCCAGCACTGTACACACACAGACTGGTGACACCATCGATGCCCAGCACTGTACACACAGACTGGTGACACCATCGATGCCCAGCACTGTACACACAGACTGGTGACACCATCGATGCCCAGCACTGTACACACACAGACTGGTGACACCATTGATGCCCAGCACTGTACACACACAGACTGGTGACACCATCGATGCCCAGCACTGTACACACACAGACTGCTGACACCATCGATGCCCAGCACTGTACACACACAGACTGGTGACACCATCGATGCCCAGCACTGTACACACAGACTGGTGACACCATCGATGCCCAGCACTGTACACACAGACTGGTGACACCATCGATGCCCAGCACTGTACACACACAGACTGCTGATACCATCGATGCCCAGCACTGTACACACAGACTGCTGATACCATCGATGCCCAGCACTGTACACACACAGACTGGTGACACCATCGATGCCCAACACTGTACACACACAGACTGGTGACACCATCGATGCCCAGCACTGTACACACAGACTGGTGACACCATCGATGCCCAGCACTGTACACACAGACTGGTGACACCATCGATGCCCAGCACTGTACACACAGACTGGTGACACCATCGATGCCCAGCACTGTACACACACAGACTGGTGACACCATCGATGCCCAGCACTGTACACACACACACCTGTGACACCATCGATGCCCAGCACTGTACACACAGACTGGTGACACCATCGATGCCCAGCACTGTACACACAGTCCGGTGACACCATCGATGCCCAGCACTGTACACACACAGACCGGTAACATTCTGGACCTGGCAGACTTTTCTGTGCTCAGAGTTGGCACCGCTGAGGCCTCCTGGAGGTAAGTAAATACACACAGCTGTCGGTGTACATGTGACCTCAGTGTTGGAGGACGGGATACGTTATAAGGACGCCATGGCAGTGCCACCAGTCAGCAGATTATCATTGTGAGGTTGGTGTCACCCTGGGGGGAGGTACACCTGGCAGGAGGTTGGTGTCACCCTGGGGGGGGGGAGGTACACCTGGCTGGAGGTTGGTGTCACCTGGGGGGAGGTACACCTGGCAGGAGGTTGGTGTCACCCTGGGGGGAGGTACACCTGGCGTGAGGTTGGTGTCACCCCATGGGGGGAGGGGAGGTACACCTGGCGTGAGGTCGGTGTCACCCGGGTGGAGGTACACCTGTTGTGAGGTTGGTGTCACCCCATGGGGGGAGGGGAGGTACACCTGGCGTGAGGTCGGTGTCACCCCGGGGGGGAGGGGAGGTGTGCGTTGTCATGTGACACACAGTGACCTCACTGGACTTTGATCTCTTCAATAATCAGATAACGGTGGGCGGGACTGACACGGATCTGATACCGCCTGTCACTGATTAATGACAACGTTCTTCCGGCAGATCGATAATCAGAGTCACCTCCACCTGAGGCAGAACTCCTCAGACAAGTGCGGTAACCCATAGCAACCAGATGGCAGTTTACTGTTGTCAGATCTGATTGGCTGCCAGGAGGTTCTGCGCTTGGATCAGCGATCAATCTATGACACCAACGGCACAGAGGGAAGCAATCTGATTGGATGGAGGTGTGGGGGCGGGTATTATAATTCACCGGAGCCGTCTGTTGTCTGTAGCAGCCAATCAGATCATCCCGTTGTTCCGTCATGTCCGTGTCCTTCTCTCTGTTCCAGGGACTGATCCGGGATCGATGGACCACCGAGATCCATGAATTCCTCCGAGGATTTCCACCCAAGTAAGAATTCCGACATCCCGCTTCAGTCACAGAGCTCTGTGAACCCTCCATGGGGCCCATTCACAATCCGGGGTGTGGAGAGCCACCGCGCCCTGCAGACTACCGCACCCCGCAGACTATCGTGCCCCGCAGACTATCGTGCCCCGCAGACTATGGCGCCCTGCAGACTACCGCACCCCGCAGACTATCGTGCCCCGCAGACTACCGCACCCCGCAGACTACCGCACCCCGCAGACTATCGTGCCCCGCAGACTATCGCGCCCCGCAGACTATCGCGCCCCACAGACTACCGCGCCCTGCAGACTACCGCACCCCGCAGACTATCGTGCCCCGCAGACTATCGCACCCCGCAGACTATCGCGCCCCGCAGACTATCGCACCCCGCAGACTATCGCGCCCCGCAGACTATCGCGCCCCGCAGACTACCGCGCCCTGCAGACTACCGCGCCCCGCAGACTATCGCGCCCCGCAGACTATCGTGCCCCGCAGACTATCGCGCCCTGCAGACTACCGCACCCCGCAGACTATCGCGCCCCGCAGACTATCGCACCCCGCAGACTATCGCGCCCCGCAGACTATCGCGCCCCGCAGACTACCGCGCCCTGCAGACTACCGCGCCCTGCAGACTACCGCACCCCGCAGACTATCGTGCCCCACAGCCTATCGTGCCCCGCAGACTATCGCGTCCCGCAGACTACCGCACCCCGCAGACTATCGTGCCCCACAGACTATCGCGTCCCGCAGACTACCGCACCCCGCAGACTATCGTGCCCCACAGACTATCGCGTCCCGCAGACTACCGCACCCCGCAGACTATCGTGCCCCCCAGACTATCGCGTCCCGCAGACTACCGCACCCCGCAGACTATCGTGCCCCACAGACTATCGCGTCCCGCAGACTACCGCACCCCGCAGACTATCGTGCCCCGCAGACTACCGCACCCCGCAGACTACCGCACCCCGCAGACTATCGTGCCCCGCAGACTACCGCACCCCGCAGACTACCGCACCCCGCAGACTACCGCGTCCCGCAGACTACCACACCCCGCAGACTATCGTGCCCCACAGACTATCGCGTCCCGCAGACTACCGCACCCCGCAGACTATCGCGTCCCGCAGACTACCGCACCCCGCAGACTATCGTGCCCCACAGACTATCGCGTCCCGCAGACTATCGCGCCCCGCAGACTACCGCACCCCGCAGACTATCGTGCCCCACAGACTATCGCGTCCCGCAGACTACCGCACCCCGCAGACTATCGCGTCCCGCAGACTACCGCACCCCGCAGACTATCGTGCCCCACAGACTATCGCGTCCCGCAGACTATCGCGCCCCGCAGACTACCGCACCCCGCAGACTATCGTGCCCCACAGACTATCGCGTCCCGCAGACTACCGCACCCCGCAGACTATCGTGCCCCACAGACTATCGCGTCCCGCAGACTATCGCGCCCCGCAGACTACCGCACCCCGCAGACTATCGTGCCCCACAGACTATCGCGTCCCGCAGACTATCGTGCCCCACAGACTATCGCGTCCCGCAGACTATCGCACCTGCACAGCTTTGCCATTTATGCGTCAATTTGCTCTCGGTGTCGGGTTTCTCCTCATCCTCGGTTCTCTGTTGCAGATGAGAGCGGCTGGCAGAATTCCGTCATCATCGTCCCCACACTTCTCTCCTCCTCCACCCTGCTGACCATCATCATCATCCTATGGAGACTGTTCTGGAGGAAGAGAGGGAAAAAACGGGATGCCGGAGAGAGGACCGGAGGTACGGAGATCTCATAGGATCAGATTGTATGAGGTGACCCCATATACAGGAGATCTCATAGGATCAGATTGTATGAGGTGACCCCATATACAGGAGATCTCATAGGATCAGATTGTATGAGGTGACCCCATATACAGGAGATCTCATAGGATCAGATTGTATGAGGTGACCCCATATACGGGAGATCTCATAGGATCAGATTGTATGAGGTGACCCCATATACGGGAGATCTCATAGGATCAGATTGTATGAGATGACCCCATATACAGGAGATCTCATAGGATCAGATTGTATGAGGTGACCCCATATACAAGAGATCTCATAGGATCAGATTGTATGAGGTGACCCCATATACGGGAGATCTCATAGGATCAGATTGTATGAGGTGACCCCATATACAGGAGATCTCATAGGATCAGATTGTATGAGGTGACCCCATATACAGGAGATCTCATAGGATCAGATTGTATGAGGTGACCCCATATACAGGAGATCTCATAGGATCAGATTGTATGAGGTGACCCCATATACAGGAGATCTCATAGGATCAGATTGTATGAGGTGACCCCATATACAGGAGATCTCATAGGATCAGATTGTATGAGGTGACCCCATATACGGGAGATCTCATAGGATCAGATTGTATGAGGTGACCCCATATACGGGAGATCTCATAGGATCAGATTGTATGAGATGACCCCATATACAGGAGATCTCATAGGATCAGATTGTATGAGGTGACCCCATATACAAGAGATCTCATAGGATCAGATTGTATGAGGTGACCCCATATACGGGAGATCTCATAGGATCAGATTGTATGAGGTGACCCCATATACAGGAGATCTCATAGGATCAGATTGTATGAGGTGACCCCATATACAGGAGATCTCATAGGATCAGATTGTATGAGGTGACCCCATATACAGGAGATCTCATAGGATCAGATTGTATGAGATGACCCCATATACAAGAGATCTCATAGGATCAGATTGTATGAGGTGACCCCATATACGGGAGATCTCATAGGATCAGATTGTATGAGGTGACCCCATATACAGGAGATCTCATAGGATCAGATTGTATGAGGTGACCCCATATACAGGAGATCTCATAGGATCAGATTGTATGAGGTGACCCCATATACAGGAGATCTCATAGGATCAGATTGTATGAGGTGACCCCATATACAGGAGATCTCATAGGATCAGATTGTATGAGGTGACCCCATATACGGGAGATCTCATAGGATCAGATTGTATGAGGTGACCCCATATACGGGAGATCTCATAGGATCAGATTGTATGAGGTGACCCCATATACGGGAGATCTCATAGGATCAGATTGTATGAGGTGACCCCATATACAGGAGATCTCATAGGATCAGATTGTATGAGATGACCCCATATACAGGAGATCTCATAGGATCAGATTGTATGAGATGACCCCATATACAAGAGATCTCATAGGATCAGATTGTATGAGGTGACCCCATATACGGGAGATCTCATAGGATCAGATTGTATGAGGTGACCCCATATACAGGAGATCTCATAGGATCAGATTGTATGAGGTGACCCCATATACAGGAGATCTCATAGGATCAGATTGTATGAGATGACCCCATATACAAGAGATCTCATAGGATCAGATTGTATGAGGTGACCCCATATACGGGAGATCTCATAGGATCAGATTGTATGAGGTGACCCCATATACGGGAGATCTCATAGGATCAGATTGTATGAGGTGACCCCATATACGGGAGATCTCATAGGATCAGATTGTATGAGGTGACCCCATATACAGGAGATCTCATAGGATCAGATTGTATGAGGTGACCCCATATACAGGAGATCTCATAGGATCAGATTGTATGAGGTGACCCCCATATACGGGAGATCTCTGGGTGGAGATCAGATTGTATGAGGTGACCCCATATACGGGAGATCTCATAGGATCAGATTGTATGAGGTGACCCCATATACAGGAGATCTCATAGGATCAGATTGTATGAGGTGACCCCATATACGGGAGATCTCATAGGATCAGATTGTATGAGGTGACCCCATATACGGGAGATCTCTGGGTGGAGATCAGATTGTATGAGGTGACCCCATATACGGGAGATCTCATAGGATCAGATTGTATGAGGTGACCCCATATACGGGAGATCTCATAGGATCAGATTGTATGAGGTGACCCCATATACGGGAGATCTCATAGGATCAGATTGTATGAGGTGACCCCATATACGGGAGATCTCATAGGATCAGATTGTATGAGGTGACCCCATATACAGGAGATCTCATAGGATCAGATTGTATGAGGTGACCCCATATACGGGAGATCTCATAGGATCAGATTGTATGAGGTGACCCCATATACAAGAGATCTCATAGGATCAGATTGTATGAGGTGACCCCATATACGGGAGATCTCATAGGATCAGATTGTATGAGGTGACCCCATATACAGGAGATCTCATAGGATCAGATTGTATGAGGTGACCCCATATACAGGAGATCTCATAGGATCAGATTGTATGAGGTGACCCCATATACAGGAGATCTCATAGGATCAGATTGTATGAGGTGACCCCATATACAGGAGATCTCATAGGATCAGATTGTATGAGATGACCCCATATACAAGAGATCTCATAGGATCAGATTGTATGAGGTGACCCCATATACGGGAGATCTCATAGGATCAGATTGTATGAGGTGACCCCATATACAGGAGATCTCATAGGATCAGATTGTATGAGGTGACCCCATATACAGGAGATCTCATAGGATCAGATTGTATGAGGTGACCCCATATACAGGAGATCTCATAGGATCAGATTGTATGAGGTGACCCCATATACAGGAGATCTCATAGGATCAGATTGTATGAGGTGACCCCATATACGGGAGATCTCATAGGATCAGATTGTATGAGGTGACCCCATATACGGGAGATCTCATAGGATCAGATTGTATGAGGTGACCCCATATACGGGAGATCTCATAGGATCAGATTGTATGAGGTGACCCCATATACAGGAGATCTCATAGGATCAGATTGTATGAGATGACCCCATATACAGGAGATCTCATAGGATCAGATTGTATGAGATGACCCCATATACAAGAGATCTCATAGGATCAGATTGTATGAGGTGACCCCATATACGGGAGATCTCATAGGATCAGATTGTATGAGGTGACCCCATATACAGGAGATCTCATAGGATCAGATTGTATGAGGTGACCCCATATACGGGAGATCTCATAGGATCAGATTGTATGAGATGACCCCATATACAAGAGATCTCATAGGATCAGATTGTATGAGGTGACCCCATATACGGGAGATCTCATAGGATCAGATTGTATGAGGTGACCCCATATACGGGAGATCTCATAGGATCAGATTGTATGAGGTGACCCCCATATACGGGAGATCTCATAGGATCAGATTGTATGAGGTGACCCCATATACAGGAGATCTCATAGGATCAGATTGTATGAGGTGACCCCATATACAGGAGATCTCATAGGATCAGATTGTATGAGGTGACCCCCATATACGGGAGATCTCTGGGTGGAGATCAGATTGTATGAGGTGACCCCATATACGGGAGATCTCATAGGATCAGATTGTATGAGGTGACCCCATATACAGGAGATCTCATAGGATCAGATTGTATGAGGTGACCCCATATACGGGAGATCTCATAGGATCAGATTGTATGAGGTGACCCCATATACGGGAGATCTCTGGGTGGAGATCAGATTGTATGAGGTGACCCCATATACGGGAGATCTCATAGGATCAGATTGTATGAGGTGACCCCATATACGGGAGATCTCATAGGATCAGATTGTATGAGGTGACCCCATATACGGGAGATCTCATAGGATCAGATTGTATGAGGTGACCCCATATACGGGAGATCTCATAGGATCAGATTGTATGAGGTGACCCCATATACAGGAGATCTCATAGGATCAGATTGTATGAGGTGACCCCATATACGGGAGATCTCATAGGATCAGATTGTATGAGGTGACCCCATATACGGGAGATCTCATAGGATCAGATTGTATGAGGTGACCCCATATACAAGAGATCTCATAGGATCAGATTGTATGAGGTGACCCCATATACGGGAGATCTCATAGGATCAGATTGTATGAGGTGACCCCATATACGGGAGATCTCATAGGATCAGATTGTATGAGGTGACCCCCATATACGGGAGATCGCATAGGATCAGATTGTATGAGGTGACCCCATATACGGGAGATCTCATAGGATCAGATTGTATGAGGTGACCCCATATACGGGAGATCTCATAGGATCAGATTGTATGAGGTGACCCCATATACGGGAGATCTCTGGGTGGAGATCAGATTGTATGAGGTGACCCCATATACGGGAGATCTCATAGGATCAGATTGTATGAGGTGACCCCATATACGGGAGATCTCATAGGATCAGATTGTATGAGGTGACCCCATATACGGGAGATCTCATAGGATCAGATTGTATGAGGTGACCCCATATACGGGAGATCTCTGGGTGGAGATCAGATTGTATGAGGTGACCCCATATACGGGAGATCTCATAGGATCAGATTGTATGAGGTGACCCCATATACGGGAGATCTCATAGGATCTGATTGTATGAGGTGACCCCATATACGGGAGATCTCATAGGATCAGATTGTATGAGGTGACCCCATATACGGGAGATCTCATAGGATCAGATTGTATGAGGTGACCCCATATACAGGAGATCTCATAGGATCAGATTGTATGAGGTGACCCCATATACAGGAGATCTCATAGGATCAGATTGTATGAGGTGACCCCCATATACGGGAGATCTCTGGGTGGAGATCAGATTGTATGAGGTGACCCCATATACGGGAGATCTCATAGGATCAGATTGTATGAGGTGACCCCATATACAGGAGATCTCATAGGATCAGATTGTATGAGGTGACCCCCATATACGGGAGATCTCTGGGTGGAGATCAGATTGTATGAGGTGACCCCATATACGGGAGATCTCTGGGTGGAGATCAGATTGTATGAGGTGACCCCATATACGGGAGATCTCTGGGTGGAGATCAGATTGTATGAGGTGACCCCATATACGGGAGATCTCATAGGATCAGATTGTATGAGGTGACCCCATATACGGGAGATCTCATAGGATCAGATTGTATGAGGTGACCCCATATACGGGAGATCTCATAGGATCAGATTGTATGAGGTGACCCCATATACGGGAGATCTCATAGGATCAGATTGTATGAGGTGACCCCATATACAGGAGATCTCATAGGATCAGATTGTATGAGGTGACCCCATATACGGGAGATCTCTAGGTGGAGATCAGATTGTATGAGGTGACCCCATATACGGGAGATCTCATAGGATCAGATTGTATGAGGTGACCCCATATACGGGAGATCTCATAGGATCAGATTGTATGAGGTGACCCCATATACGGGAGATCTCATAGGATCAGATTGTATGAGGTGACCCCATATACGGGAGATCTCATAGGATCAGATTGTATGAGGTGACCCCATATACGGGAGATCTCATAGGATCAGATTGTATGAGGTGACCCCATATACAAGAGATCTCATAGGATCAGATTGTATGAGGTGACCCCATATACGGGAGATCTCATAGGATCAGATTGTATGAGGTGACCCCCATATACGGGAGATCTCATAGGATCAGATTGTATGAGGTGACCCCCATATACGGGAGATCGCATAGGATCAGATTGTATGAGGTGACCCCATATACGGGAGATCTCATAGGATCAGATTGTATGAGGTGACCCCATATACGGGAGATCTCATAGGATCAGATTGTATGAGGTGACCCCATATACGGGAGATCTCTGGGTGGAGATCAGATTGTATGAGGTGACCCCATATACGGGAGATCTCATAGGATCAGATTGTATGAGGTGACCCCATATACGGGAGATCTCATAGGATCAGATTGTATGAGGTGACCCCATATACGGGAGATCTCTGGGTGGAGATCAGATTGTATGAGGTGACCCCATATACGGGAGATCTCATAGGATCAGATTGTATGAGGTGACCCCATATACGGGAGATCTCATAGGATCTGATTGTATGAGGTGACCCCATATACGGGAGATCTCATAGGATCAGATTGTATGAGGTGACCCCATATACGGGAGATCTCATAGGATCAGATTGTATGAGGTGACCCCATATACAAGAGATCTCATAGGATCAGATTGTATGAGGTGACCCCATATACGGGAGATCTCATAGGATCAGATTGTATGAGGTGACCCCCATATACGGGAGATCTCATAGGATCAGATTGTATGAGGTGACCCCCATATACGGGAGATCGCATAGGATCAGATTGTATGAGGTGACCCCATATACGGGAGATCTCATAGGATCAGATTGTATGAGGTGACCCCATATACGGGAGATCTCATAGGATCAGATTGTATGAGGTGACCCCATATACGGGAGATCTCTGGGTGGAGATCAGATTGTATGAGGTGACCCCATATACGGGAGATCTCATAGGATCAGATTGTATGAGGTGACCCCATATACGGGAGATCTCATAGGATCAGATTGTATGAGGTGACCCCATATATGGGAGATCTCATAGGATCAGATTGTATGAGGTGACCCCATATACAGGAGATCTCATAGGATCAGATTGTATGAGGTGACCCCATATACGGGAGATCTCATAGGATCTGATTGTATGAGGTGACCCCATATACGGGAGATCTCATAGGATCAGATTGTATGAGGTGACCCCATATACGGGAGATCTCATAGGATCAGATTGTATGAGGTGACCCCATATACGGGAGGATCTGGTCCGGGGGTGAGGATGGAATGCTCTGTGTGTGGTCGGGTTGTACAATATCGGTCACCCAGGGTAATAATCGGTTCCTGTGATTGTCTTTTCCCATCAGATTCTCGGGACGGTGATTGGGCGGTGAACATGGGCGGGGTCTATGAATATCCTCTTGGGGCCCCGGACCCCGTGCTGGAGATGAAGCAGCTGCCACAGGATTGGAGGATGGAGGACAGGGAGGTCCTGTGTGTGGGGCACTTTGGTCCAATCAGTCGGGCAGTTCTTGTCGGGAAGGGGGAGGAGAGACGTGAGGTCATCTTGAAGGAATTGTCCGGTGAGTGTGAGATGTGAGGTGATGATGTCATAGATTGGATGATGTCACCGATAACGCTGACCCCCGATGTTCCCTCCAGAGAGGTGCAGTCCCGGGGAGGTCCAGGACTTCATCGACCTCCTGAAGTTCTACAATGAAGTCTGCGATCATGGGGGCGTGGTGAGGATGTTGTGGTGTCAGACCGAGGCCCCGCCCACATGTCTCATCATGGAGGCCATGACCCTCGGGAACCTTCTACTCTTCCTGCGGGAATCACATGAGGTAAGCGGGAGGTCGTCTTCTGTCCTTCCCCCCCCGATAATCCACAGCGGACCCCCATCCCCCCCCGCAGTACTGATACCTGGACCCCCATTCTACTCCCATAATACATCTGTTCTCCGCAGGAGGAGACGGCCGACACACCGAGTGCCACCTGTAGCATCACCGAGCGAGATGTCTTCTCCATGGCTTCACAGGTGGCCAGCGGACTGGTGAGGAGCCCCCCAAAATGACTGGAAAAATCTGACCCCATAATCTGACCCCAAACTCTGACCCCATAATCTCACCCTATAATCTGACCCCATAATCTCACCCCAAACTCTGACCCCATAATCTGACCCCATAATCTGACCCCATAATCTCACCCCAAACTCTGACCCCATAATCTCACCCTATAATCTGACCCCAAACTCTGTCCCCATAATCTCACCCCATAATCTCACCCCAAACTCTGACCCCATAATCTCACCCCAAACTCTGACCCCCATAATCTGACCCCATAATCTCACGCCAAACTCTGACCCCATAATCTGACCCCATAATCTGACCCCAAACTCTGACCCCATAATCTGACCCCAAACTCTGACCCCATAATCTGACCCCATAATCTGACCCCAAACTCTGACCCCATAATCTGACCCCATAATCTGACCCCAAACTCTGACCCCCATAATCTGACCCCATAATCTGACCCCATAATCTCACCCCAAACTCTGACCCCCATAATCTGACCCCATAATAGGACCCCATAATCTCACCCCAAACTCTGACCCCCATAATCTGACCCCATAATCTCACCCCATAATCTCACCCCAAACTCTGACCCCCATAATCTGACCCCATAATCTGACCCCATAATCTCACCCCAAACTCTGACCCCATAATCTGACCCCATAATCTGACCCCAAACTCTGACCCCCATAATCTGACCCCAAACTCTGTCCCCATAATCTGACCCCATAATCTGACCCCATAATCTGACCCCATAATCTGTGCCCCATAATCTGACCCCATAATCTGACCCCAAACTCTGACCCCCATAATCTGACCCCATAATCTCACCCCATAATCTCACGCCAAACTCTGACCCCATAATCTGACCCCATAATCTGACCCCATAATCTGACCCCTTAATATGACCCCATAATCTGACCCCATAATCTGTGCCCATAATCTCACCCCATAATCTGTGCCCATAATCTGACCCCATAATCTGACCCCAAACTCTGACAACATAATCTGTCCCCATAATCTGACCCCCATAATTTGACCCCATAATCTCACCCCATAATCTCTCCCCATGATCTGTCCCCCATAATCTGACCCCAAACTCTGTCCCCATAATCTGAACCCCAAAATCTGACCTCCATAATCTGATTCAATAATCTGAACCCTTAATCTGACCCCTTAATCTGACCCCATAATCTGACCCCATAATCTGACCCCAAACTCTGTCCCCCATAATCTGACCCCATAATCTCACCCCTTAATCTGACCCCATAATCTGACCCCTTAATCTGTCCCCAAACTCTGACACCCATAATCTTACCCCTTAATCTGTCCCCAAACTCTGACCCCCATAATCTGACCCCTTAATCTGACCCCATAATCTGACCCTATAATCTGACCCCATAATCGGACCCCATAATCTGACCCCTTAATATGACCCCATAATCTGACCCCATAATCTGTGCCCATAATCTGACCCCATAATCTGTGCCCATAATCTGACCCCATAATCTTACCCCATAATCTGTGCCCATAATCTGACCCCATAATCTGACCCCATAATCTGTCCCCATAATCTGACCCCATAATCTGTCCCCATAATCTGTCCCCCATAATCTGAGCCTATAATCTGACCCCCCCATAATCTGACCCTATAATCTGACCCCCTTAATCTGACCCCATAATCTGTGCCCCATAATCTGACCCCAAACTCTGACCCCATAATCTGACCCCAAACTCTGACCCCATAATCTGACCCCATAATCTGACCCCAAACTCTGACCCCATAATCTGACCCCAAACTCTGACCCCATAATCTGACCCCATAATCTGACCCCAAACTCTGACCCCATAATCTGTGCCCCATAATCTGTGCCCCATAATCTGACCCCAAACTCTGACCCCATAATCTGACCCCAAACTCTGACCCCATAATCTGACCCCATAATCTGACCCCAAACTCTGACCCCATAATCTGACCCCATAATCTGACCCTATAATCTGACCCCATAATCTGACCCCATAATCTGACCCCAAACTCTGACCCCATAATCTGACCCCATAATCTGTGCCCCATAATCTGACCCCATAATCTGACCCTATAATCTGACCCCATAATCTGACCCCATAATCTGACCCCAAACTCTGACCCCATAATCTGACCCCATAATCTGACCCCAAACTCTGACCCCATAATCTGACCCCAAACTCTGACCCCTTAATCTGACCCCTTAATCTGACCCCATAATCTGACCCTATAATCTGACCCCTTAATTTGACCCCATAATCTGACCCCATAATCTGACCCTATAATCTGACCCCATAATCTGACCCCATAATATGTCCCCATAATCTGACCCCATAATCTGACCCCATAATATGTCCCCATAATCTGCCCCAGTTAGCCAATGATATTCCTCGTGTTCTGACCTGCAGGAAGGGAGAAGCTGATTGGTTCCTGGAGGAGACCAGGGCGGTTCTCCTTTCAGTTGGGGGGAGGGGGTGTTCTGAGTGAATGCTGTGATGAGAGGATGGGAACCTCTGAGATGTGGGACAATGGGAATCACCATAAATCATGAATGGAGATCAGACCCTGTGTTATGCCCCCCGACCGAAGATCACACCCCCACCCCCCCTCCGACCGGAAAGCAGAAGACCCCCTGACTAGAGATCAGAACACCCCCATCCCCCCTCCGACCGGGAATCAGAACCCCCCCATCCCCCCCTCCGTCCGGAAAGCAGAACACCCCATCCCCCCGCTGACCGGAGATCAGAACACCCCCATCCCCCCGCTGACCGGAGATCAGAACACCCCCATCCCCCCCTCCGTCCGGAAAGCAGAACACCCCATCCCCCCGCTGACCGGAGATCAGAACACCCCCCCCGACACCCCCCCGACCAGAAATCAGAGATCAGAACCCCCCAACTAGAGATCAGAGATCAGAACACCCCCATCCCCCCTCCGTCCGGAAAGCAGAACACCCCATCCCCCCGCTGACTGGGAGATCAGAACACCCCCATCCCCCCGCTGACCAGACTGGAGATCAGAACACCCCCATCCCCCCCTCCGTCTGGAAATCAGAACACCCCCATCCCCCCTCCAACCAGAAATCAGAACACCCCCACCCCCCTTCCCACGCAGATATCAGACCCCTCCCCCGAGTGATCGCTCTCTTTCTCTTGCAGGAATATCTGAGCGGGACGCACAATCTGGTACACGGGTACGTGGCGGCGTGTAACGTCCTCATCCACGAGGATATGAGTGTCCGGCTGTGTGGACTGGGATTGGCCAGTGTCCAGCACCGGACCGGGTCCTTCCCAACCAGGAGAGCCGCCCGGGTTCCCGTAAAATGGCAATCGCCAGAACGCCTGAGAGAGCCGAGCGTCACCGAGAAGAGCGATGTGTAAGTGTGGGGGAGGGGTCACCCCTAGAAATAATCATTTCTGTTATAGGGTCACTTCCTGTGAGACACATCGCCCCTCCCCCCGTAGTGATCTGATCCACCAATCAGGACACAGCAGATGGTGAAACGCGTCAGCCTGTGGCTGGAAATGAACACACTTCCATTATCATTGCTCCGCACACTTCAGACATTTCTATGCACACAAAGCCGGCCAATCATCTTGCGGGTTTGATCTTTTCCATGGGAATAGCACTCAGTTCCGACGCGTTTCATGTACAAATCATAAATGTGATCATCCGATGGCGTCTTCTCACAGCTTCTCCTTCTCTCCCTGCAGGTGGTCGTTCGGCATCTTCCTGTATGAGATGGTGACTCTAGGTAAGGGGCGGAGCCATGTGTACGGTGTATTGGTAGGTCACCTGATACCAGTATACACTATATTCCCAAAAGTATTGGGACACCTGCCTTTACACACACACGACCTTTAATGACCTCCCAGTCTTAGTCCGGAGGGTTCAGTAGTGAGTTGGCCCTTTGCAGCTATAACAGCTTCACCTCTTCTGGGAAGGCCGTCCACAAAGTTTAGGAGGGTGTCTATGGGAATGTTTGACCATTCTTCCAGAAGAGCATTTGTGAGGTCAGGTACTGATGTTGGATGAGAAGGCCTGGCTCAAGTCTCCACTCTAATTCATCCCAAAGGTGTTCTATGGGGGTTGAGGTCAGGACTCTGTGCAGGCCAGTCAAATTCCTTCACCCCAAACTCCCTCATCCATGTCTTTATGGGCCTTGCTTTGCACACTGGTCCATTTGGTGGGGGGGGAGAGGGAATTATGGTGTGGGGGGTGGATTTTGGTGTGGGGGGAGGGGGATTATCGGTCACCCGATCACATTCTATATATAGAGGTGATGGGGCGGAGTCATGGCGTGTCGGTCACCTGACCCCATTCTATATATAGAGGTGATGGGGGCGGAGTCATGGCGTGTCGGTTACCTGATCACATTCTATATATAGAGGTGATGGGGCGGAGTCATGGCGTGTCGGTTACCTGATCACATTCTATATATAGAGGTGATGGGGGCGGAGTCATGGCGTGTCGGTCACCTGACCCCATTCTATATATAGAGGTGATGGGGGCGGAGTCATGGCGTGTCGGTCACCTGATCACATTCTATATATAGAGGTGATGGGGGCGGAGTCATGGCGTGTCGGTCACCTGACCCCATTCTATATATAGAGGTGATGGGGGCGGAGTCATGGCGTGTCGGTCACCTGACCCCATTCTATATATAGAGGTGATGGGGGCGGAGTCATGGCGTGTCGGTCACCTGATCACATTCTATATATAGAGGTGATGGGGGCGGAGTCATGGCGTGACGGTCACCTGACCCCATTCTATATATAGAGGTGATGGGGGCGGAGTCATGGCGTGTCGGTTACCTGATCACATTCTATATATAGAGGTGATGGGGCGGAGTCATGGCGTGTCGGTTACCTGATCACATTCTATATATAGAGGTGATGGGGGCGGAGTCATGGCGTGTCGGTCACCTGACCCCATTCTATATATAGAGGTGATGGGGGCGGAGTCATGGCGTGTCGGTCACCTGATCACATTCTATATATAGAGGTGATGGGGGCGGAGTCATGGCGTGTCGGTCACCTGACCCCATTCTATATATAGAGGTGATGGGGGCGGAGTCATGGCGTGTCGGTCACCTGACCCCATTCTATATATAGAGGTGATGGGGGCGGAGTCATGGCGTGTCGGTCACCTGATCACATTCTATATATAGAGGTGATGGGGGCGGAGTCATGGCGTGACGGTCACCTGACCCCATTCTATATATAGAGGTGATGGGGGCGGAGTCATGGCGTGTCGGTCACCTGACCCCATTCTATATATAGAGGTGATGGGGGCGGAGTCATGGCGTGTCGGTCACCTGATCACATTCTATATATAGAGGTGATGGGGGCGGAGTCATGGCGTGTCGGTCACCTGATCACATTCTATATATAGAGGTGATGGGGGCGGAGTCATGGCGTGTCGGTCACCTGACCCCATTCTATATATAGAGGTGATGGGGCGGAGTCATGGCGTGTCGGTCACCTGACCCCATTCTATATATAGAGGTGATGGGGCGGAGTCATGGCGTGTCGGTCACCTGATCACATTCTATATATAGAGGTGATGGGGGCGGAGTCATGGCGTGTCGGTCACCTGACCCCATTCTATATATAGAGGTGATGGGGGCGGAGTCATGGCGTGTCGGTCACCTGATCACATTATATATATATAGAGGTGATGGGGCGGAGTCATGGCGTGTCGGTCACCTGATCACATTATATATATATATAGAGGTGATGGGGCGGAGTCATAGCGTGTCAGTCACCTGATCACATTCTATATATAGAGGTGATGGGGGCGGAGTCATGGCGTGTCGGTCACCTGATCACATTCTATATATAGAGGTGATGGGGGCGGAGTCATGGCGTGTCGGTCACCTGATCACATTATGTATATATAGAGGTGATGGGGGCGGAGTCATGGCGTGTCGGTCACCTGATCACATTATATATATATAGAGGTGATGGGGGCGGAGTCATGGCGTGTCGGTCACGGCGGGGGAGATTGCGCTGAGTCAGCTGGAAACGTCATAAAATGTTTTATCTGCAGAGATTATAAATGGAGCCGAAGATCAGTTCAAGCAATATTCATTTTCCTGGTGACATCTGTGTAAGGGAAGGTTTCCCGCACTCTGACTTCCTGGGGTGTCTCCAGGACAGGAAGTGAAGGGAAATCTCCCCAGTGGAACATAACCAGGGGGAAAAAATCTGCCAGGGGTTCTAACCCTTTTACTGGACTGATTTGGCTTCAAATATACATTATAGGGGGGGGGTGGTACAGAGTCCCATTAGTTAGTAGTGGGGGGGGCAGAGTCCCATTAGTTAGTAGTGGGGGGGGGCAGAGTCCCATTAGTTAGTAGTGGGGGGGCAGAGTCCCATTAGTTAGTAGTGGGGGGGGCAGAGTCCCATTAGTTAGTAGTGGGGGGGCAGAGTCACATTAGTTAGTAGTGGGGGGGGCAGAGTCCCATTAGTTAGTAGTGGGGGGGCAGAGTCACATTAGTTAGTAGTGGGGGGGGGGCAGAGTCCCATTAGTTAGTAGTGGGGGGGCAGAGTCACATTAGTTAGTAGTGGGGGGGGGGCAGAGTCCCATTAGTTAGTAGTGGGGGGGGGGCAGAGTCCCATTAGTTAGTAGTGGGGGGGCAGAGTCCCATTAGTTAGTAGTGGGGGGGCAGAGTCCCATTAGTTAGTAGTGGGGGGGCAGAGTCACATTAGTTAGTAGTGGGGGGGGGGCAGAGTCCCATTAGTTAGTAGTGGGGGGGGGGGGGGCAGAGTCACATTAGTTAGTAGTGGGGGGGGGGCAGAGTCACATTAGTTAGTAGTGGGGGGGGCAGAGTCCCATTAGTTAGTAGTGGGGGGGCAGAGTCACATTAGTTAGTAGTGGGGGGGGGGGCAGAGTCCCATTAGTTAGTAGTGGGGGGGGCAGAGTCCCATTAGTTAGTAGTGGGGGGGGGCAGAGTCCCATTAGTTAGTAGTGGGGGGGCAGAGTCCCATTAGTTAGTAGTGGGGGGGGGCAGAGTCCCATTAGTTAGTAGTGGGGGGGGGCAGAGTCCCATTAGTTAGTAGTGGGGGGGGGGGCAGAGTCACATTAGTTAGTAGTGGGGGGGGCAGAGTCCCATTAGATAGTAGTGGGGGTGAATGAGAACAGATTCCGATCGCCCTTCATAGGAAGATTTGGAAGGAGATTATTGGGTCTTTGCTTCAACTAGACAGTAATTGACAACATGAATAAAAAGTTCACAATTTATTGATTTACGTCATTAAAACATTCCATGATATAAGAAAATGATCGAATAACATTGTCTTGTTGTCCGTATTTTCTCAGCAGTACTGAGGATAACACTCCCAACATGTTTCACCCTCTGGGGCTTCCTCAGGGGAAGAATAACTGCTGATATATTAAGAAGAGTATTGAGTGTATCTCTCTATCTCCTGTCTGATCAATGTTTATAAACAATGTTACTTTGTATCTCTCTATCTCCTGTCTGATCAATGTTTATAAACAATGTTACTTTGTATCTCTCTATCTCCCGTCTGATCAATGTTTATAAACAATGTTACTTTGTATCTCTCTATCTCCCGTCTGATCAATGTTTATAAACAATGTTACTTTGTACCTCTCCATCTCCCGTCTGAACAATGTTTATAAACAATGTTACTTTGTACCTCTCTGTCTCCCGTCTGATCAATGTTTATAAACAATGTTACTTTGTATCTCTCTGTCTCCCGTCTGATCGATGTTTATAATGAGATACAAAGTAACAGATATAACTGGGATGTCTGTGTCTGTCTCAGGCGCCCCGCCGTACCCGGACGTGGATCCTGCAAAGATTCCAAAGACGCTGAAAAAGAATTACAGAATGGCGAAACCTCAACAATGTGGAGAGCGGCTGTGAGTAGGGAGTGTCGGCCCACATCAGAGACGGAAGGGTTAATAGAGGTGGGGGGGGGGGAGGTGCACAGTGACATGGGGACCACTAGAGGGCAGCAGAGGATCAGCGACAGACCCAATACGGCTCTTCATAGGGGAGGGACATTTCTTTACTCGCCTGTTACTGAAACAGGTTTATTTATTTATTATTCCTTGTTATGGAAAGTGATCATCACATTACCACCCCCCATTGTGCCCCCTAATAGGGCGACGTGCCCACTGATATTGAGGTGCGCTGGCAAAGAGACCAAAAGTAAAGTAGGTTCTGTACAGGACACTGGAGTTCCTCCACACCAGACTGGTCTCACCAAACTGGTCTCACCAGACTGGTCACACCAAACTGGACACACCAAACTGGTCTCACCAGACTGGACACACCAAACTGGTCTCACCAGACTGGTCACACCAAACTGGACACACCAAACTGGTCTCACCAGACTGGTCACACCAAACTGGACACACCAGACTGGACACACCAGACTGGTCTCACCAAACTGGTCACACCAGACTGGTCTCACCAAACTGGTCACACCAGACTGGTCTCACCAAACTGGTCACACCAGACTGGATACACCAGACTGGTCACACCAGACTGGTCTCACCAAACTGGTCACACCAGACTGGTCTCACCAGACTGGTCACACCAGATTGGTCTCACCAAACTGGTCTCACCAGACTGGATACACCAGACTGGTCACACCAGACTGGTCTCACCAAACTGGTCACACCAGACTGGTCTCACCAAACTGGTCACACCAGACTGGTCTCACCAAACTGGTCTCACCAGACTGGTCACACCAGACTGGTCACACCAGACTGGTCTCACCAAACTGGTCTCACCAGACTGGTCACACCAGACTGGTCTCACCAGACTGGTCACACCAGACTGGTCTCACCAAACTGGTCACACCAAACTGGTCACACCAAACTGGTCACACCAAACTGGTCACACCAGACTGGTCTCACCAAACTGGTCACACCAGACTGGTCACACCAGACTGGTCACACCAAACTGGTCACACCAAACTGGTCACACCAGACTGGTCTCACCAAACTGGTCTCACCAGACTGGTCACACCAGACTGGTCTCACCAAACTGGTCACACCAGACTGGACACACCAGACTGGTCACACCAGACTGGTCACACCAAACTGGTCACACCAAACTGGTCACACCAAACTGGTCTCACCAAACTGGACACACCAGACTGGTCACACCAGACTGGTCTCACCAAACTGGTCACACCAGACTGGTCACAAACTGGTCACACCAAACTGGTCACACCAGACTGGTCTCACCAAACTGGTCTCACCAGACTGGTCTCACCAGACTGGTCACACCAGACTGGTCACACCAAACTGGTCACACCAGACTGGTCACACCAAACTGGTCTCACCAGACTGGTCTCACCAAACTGGACACACCAGACTGTTTTTTATAGACTTGGACCTCCTTTGTGGCTATAAACATTCTTTTAGGAAGGATTTCCACGTCATTTTGGAGGGTGGCGGTGGAATTTGTGCGCATTTCTGTGGTCAGGATCTGATGTTGGATGCAGAGGCGGATCCAGAGTCTAATCCCGGGAGGGGCACTGAGAAAAGTTTTGCGGGCAATTTATCGGGGCAATGGCTGGTGTTGGCGCTTCCATCACCCCGGCACCATGGTTGTTATGGTGTCAGGATGGTTGAAGCGCTTTATTTCTATTATTAGATTGTAATATATAATAAAATAGTTCAACTCACCAGAATGCAGAATCAGTGGGAGACCTGAGCGTGTCACTTGTCACCAGATGGGGAATGTCACTGCCAGTGGCCCCTGTTGTCCCAGAGTGAGGGATGATGTCATCTCTCTGCTGCCCGCGCCTGCACAGTAATGGCAGTCCTCTTTTAGATGCGGGGGGGGGGGGGGGCGGTGAGAGACATCGGCGTCTCCAGCTTTCATATTTAGGCAGGTGGAGAGGAGCACAGGATGGGGCAGCCAGGTGGAGGGGAGGACAGGGTGGGGCAGCCAGGTGGAGGGGAGGACAGGGTGGGGCAGCCAGGTGGCGGGGAGGACTGGGTGGGGCAGCCAGGTGGAGGGAAGCACAGGATGGGGCAGCCAGGTGGAGGGGAGGACAGGGTGGGGCAGCCTGGGGGAGGGGAGGACAGGGTGGGGCAGCCAGGTGGAGGGAAGAACAGGGTGGGGCAGCCAGGTGGATGGGAGGACAGGGTGGGGCAGCCAGGTGGAGGGAAGCACAGGGTGGGGCAGACAGGTGGAGGAGAGGACAGGGTGGGGCAGCCAGGTGGAGGGAAGCACAGGGTGGGGCAGCCAGGTGGAAGGGAGGACAGGGTGGGGCAGCCAGGTGGAGGGCAGCACAGGATGGGGCAGCCAGGTGGAGGGGAGGACAGGGTGGGGCAGCCAGGTGGAGGGAAGAACAGGGTGGGGCAGCCAGGTGGAAGGGAGGACAGGGTGGGGCAGCCAGGTGGAGGGGGGAGCAGGGTGGGGGCAGCCAGGTGGAGGGGAGCACAGGATGGGGCAGCCAGGTGGAGGGGAGCACAGGATGGGGCAGCCAGGTGGAGGGGAGGACAGGGTGGGGCAGCCAGGTGGAGGGGAGGACAGGGTGGGGCAGCCAGGTGGAGGGAAGAACAGGGTGGGGCAGCCAGGTGGAAGGGAGGACAGGGTGGGGCAGCCAGGTGGAGGGGGGAGCAGGGTGGGGGCAGCCAGGTGGAGGGGAGCACAGGATGGGGCAGCCAGGTGGAGGGGAGGACAGGGTGGGGCAGCCAGGTGGAGGGAAGAACAGGGTGGGGCAGCCAGGTGGAAGGGAGGACAGGGTGGGGCAGCCAGGTGGAGGGAAGCACAGGGTGGGGCAGCCAGGTGGAGGAGAGGACAGGGTGGGGCAGCCAGGTGGAGGGAAGCACAGGGTGGGGCAGCCAGGCGGAGGGGAGGACAGAGTGGGGGCAGCCAGGTGGAGGGAAGCACAGGGTGGGGCAGCCAGGTGGAGGGGAGGACAGGGTGGGGGCAGCCAGGTGGAGGGGAGGATAAGGTTGAAGCAGCCAGGTGGAGGGAAGCACAGGGTGGGAGCAGCCAGGTGGAGGGGAGGACAGGGTGGGAGCAGCCAGGTGGAGGGGAGGACAGGGTGGGGGCAGCCAGGTGGAGCAGAGGACAAGGTTGAAGCAGCCAGGTGGAGGGTAGGACAGGGTGGGGGCAGCCAGGTGGAGGGGAGGACAAGGTGGGAGCAGCCAGGTGGAGGGGAGGACAGGGTGGGGCAGCCAGGTGGAGGGGAGCACAGGGTAGGAGCTTCCAGGTGGAGGGAAGCACAGGGTGGGAGCAGCCAGGTGGAGGGAAGCACATGGTGGGAGCAGCCAGGTGGAGGGGAGGCCAGGGTGGGAGCAGCCAGGTGGAGGGGAGGACAGGGTGGGGGCAGCCAGGTGGAGGGAAGCACAGGGTGGGAGCAGCCAGGTGGAGGGGAGGCAAGGGTGGGAGCAGCCAGGTGGAGGGGAGCACAAGGTGGGAGCAGCCAGGTGAAGGGGAGGACAGGGTGGGAGCTTCCAGGTGGAGGGGAGGACAGGGTGGGGGCAGCCAGGTGGAGGGGAGCACAAGGTGGGAGCAGGCAGGTGAAGGGGAGGACAGGGTGGGGGCAGCCAGGTGGAGGGGAGCGCAGGGTGGGAGCAGCCAGGTGGAGGGGAGGACAGGGTGGGGCAGCCAGGTGGAGGGGAGCGCAGGGTGGGAGCAGCCAGGTGGAGGGAAGCACAGGGTGGGAGCAGCCAGGTGGAGGGGAGGCAAGGGTGGGAGCAGCCAGGTGGAGGGGAGCGCAGGGTGGGAGCAGCCAGGTGGAGGGGGAGGACAGGGTGGGAGCTTCCAGGTGGAGGGGAGGACAGGGTGGGGGCAGCCAGGTGGAGGGGAGCACAAGGTGGGAGCAGGCAGGTGAAGGGGAGGACAGGGTGGGGGCAGCCAGGTGGAGGGGAGCGCAGGGTGGGAGCAGCCAGGTGGAGGGGAGGACAGGGTGGGGGCAGCCAGGTGGAGGGGAGCGCAGGGTGGGAGCAGCCAGGTGGAGGGGAGCGCAGGGTGGGAGCAGCCAGGTGGAGGGGAGCGCAGGGTGGGAGCAGCCAGGTGAAGGGGAGCACAAGGTGGGAGCAGCCAGGTGGAGGGGAGCGCAGGGTGGGAGCAGCCAGGTGGAGGGGAGCGCAGGGTGGGAGCAGCCAGGTGAAGGGGAGCACAAGGTGGGAGCAGCCAGGTGGAGGGGAGGACAAGGTGGGAGCAGCCAGGTGGAGGGGGGCGCAGGGTGGGAGCAGCCAGGTGGAGGGGAGCGCAGGGTGGGAGCAGCCAGGTGGAGGGGAGCGCAGGGTGGGAGCAGCCAGGTGAAGGGGAGCACAAGGTGGGAGCAGCCAGGTGGAGGGGAGCGCAGGGTGGGAGCAGCCAGGTGGAGGGGAGCGCAGGGTGGGAGCAGCCAGGTGGAGGGGAGCGCAGGGTGGGAGCAGCCAGGTGGAGGGGAGCACAAGGTGGGAGCAGCCAGGTGGAGGGGAGGACAGGGTGGGGGCAGCCAGGTGGAGGGGAGCGCAGGGTGGGAGCAGCCAGTGATAAGGTCCTGTACCTCTATGGAAGCCTGCATCCCCGTCTCCCACATCCCCCCACCTGGAAGTTCTTACCTTGGGGGATATATTGCCCCGTTGCCCCCCTGGATCTGCCCCTGGTTGGATGGGAAGACCTGATTCACACAT
Source organism: Lithobates sylvaticus (assembly GCA_028564925.1). Classification (NCBI taxonomy): domain Eukaryota; kingdom Metazoa; phylum Chordata; class Amphibia; order Anura; family Ranidae; genus Lithobates; species Lithobates sylvaticus. The sequence goes on from CM053035.1 coordinate 1,427,062, forward strand.
TGGGGCTCGAATTGGAAACCAAAAAAAAGGACCCCTTTAACCATCATCCCAAAGGTGATCAGTAGGGATGAGGTTGGGGCTCTGTACAGCTGAGGCTCCAGAGATGGAGATTGGGGGGGCCGTCTGAAAGGTGGAACATCTGATCCCCCCCCTCCCCCGATATCTCACCAAATCCCCCCCAACGGGGGTCCTAAAAATAAAAATGTAATTGTACAAAAATAAAAATGTAAGCAGCAGTGGGGTACCTACCAGTGGGAGGGGCACCGGGCGGGGCTCTTCATGGTTACTGGGGCTCCCCCATTGTGTAGAGGGTGAGGGGGGGCTCTGTCATATATTGATGATGTGAAATCACCTCGGATGTCTTCTGCCCCCCCCCCTGTAGGTATGATGTCATGACCAGTTGTTGGCAGTGGGAGGCGCTAAATCGGCCGTGCTTCACCGACCTCCTGAAACAGCTGCAGAAGTTCTCCGCCGAGGCCAATGGAAGCACTCGGCTCCGAGCCGCCGACACCCTGAATTGGGCTGAGTACCTCCGTGTGGCTGGGATTCCGTCCTGAGAAGAGTCCCCTTGGAAGCCTTCATGGTATAAAGCGAGGAGCGGCTCCGGGGGGATACAGACGTCTGATGGAGGACATTTCCAGGGGGGAAAGGTGACCCATCTCCAGCCACGTATCACCGATGGCCAATGAGACCCCCACACCGACTTTACATAGGAGGAGGGGACTTACTATGGAGGTGAAGACGGAATACACGCAGATCTAATAAACTTTATTTCTCTCTCCTATTTACAAACTTACAACAGAAAATATTCACATCACTCACAATCACATAGACAATTATCTGGTGGAGACGTCCGGGGGTGGAGTTCCTCCATACGGCACCTGGAGAACCATTCGGGAAGTTTGCCCGTCCCTCTCCCTGGCGGACGGAGGATTCCTCCGGTGGGACAGGAAATGGCGGCAATGTGGGGACACGGCCTAGAAATCGAGTCCCAGGGAATGCGGGAGAGGGGAGGCGTCTCCTGGTCTCCATAATTGGTTTTCTTGTGATTTCCGAGGATGAGGGTCCGGTGTAGGTCCAGGGAGAGACCTCTATATATATATATATATATATGTATACGGCGTCTATCACAGCACAGTCCTCACTGCAAACCCACGCCAATGCAGGTGACACAGCGACCACGCCCGTCACACCTTGAAGCTCCACAAGGCCTCCGGGAAGAGGATGTATGACATGGACCATACCAAGTGGTACAAACAGGCCAGGGGGGAGAAGGAGCAGAGGAACATCAACACACCTGCAAGGAGACAGCAATTGTCAGAGACTCCTCCTCCATCTGCATGTATACTTCTCCTACACTCCACTGCCACACCCAGCTGTAGGTAGACTCCTCCCCCCACTCTGATGCCACACCCTATGGTGACCCCTCCCTATTATCTGTTGCTACACCTAACTGACTGTATGCAGACACCTCCCCCCCCCCCACAGCTTTATGTAGACCCCCCCACACTTCTGATGCACCCAGTTGTATGTAGACTCCTCCCTCTTATAGATTGTCCCCACCCAGTTGTATATAGACTCCTCCCACACTCTGCAGCCACACCCAGCTGTAGGTAGACTCCTCCCCCACTCTAATGCCACACCCTATGGAGACCCCTCCCTATTATCTGTTGCTACACCTAACTGACTGTATGCAGACACCTGCCCCCCCCCCACTTCTGATGCACCCAGCTGTAGGTAGACTCCTCCCCCCACTCTAATGCCACACCCTATGGAGACCCCTCCCTATTATCTGTTGCTACACCTAACTGACTGTATGCAGACACCTCCCCCCCGCCACAGCTTTATGTAGACCCCCCCACACTTCTGATGCACCCAGCTGTATGTAGACTCCTCCCTCTTATAGATTGTCCCCACCCAGTTGTATATAGACTCCTCCCACACTCTGCAGCCACACCCAGCTGTAGGTAGACTCCTCCCCCACTCTAATGCCACACCCTATGGAGACCCCTCCCTATTATCTGTTGCTACACCTAACTGACTGTATGCAGACACCTCCCCCCTCACTTCTGATGCACCCAGCTGTATGTAGACTCCTCCCTCTTATAGATTGTCCCACCCAGTTGTATGTAGACTCCTCCCCCACTCTGCAGCCACACCCAGCTGTATGTAGACTCCTCCCTCTTATAGATTGTCCCCACCCAGTTGTATGTAGACTCCTCCCACACTCTGCAGCCACACCCAGCTGTATGCAGACACCTGCCCCCCCCACTTCTGATGCACCCAGCTGTAGGTAGACTCCTCCCCCACTCTGCAGCCACACCCAGCTGTATGTAGACTCCTCCCTCTTATAGATTGTCCCCACCCAGTTGTATGTAGACTCCTCCCCCACTCTGCAGCCACACCCAGCTGTATGTAGACTCCTCCCTCTTATAGATTGTCCCCACCCAGTTGTATGTAGACTCCTCCCACACTCTGCAGCCACACCCAGCCGTATGCAGACACCTGCCCCCCCCCACACTTCTGATGCACCCAGCTGTATGTAGACTCCTCCCTCTTATAGATTGTCCCCACCCAGTTGTATGTAGACTCCTCCCTCTTATAGATTGTCCCCACCCAGTTGTATGTAGACTCCTCCCCCACTCTGCAGCCACACCCAGCTGTATGTAGACTCCTCCCTCTTATAGATTGTCCCCACCCATCTGTATGTAGACTCCTCCCCCACATGTCCCTGTTGCTCCTATGGGGGGGGGAACAATTATGGGGGATGAATTGTATGAAACTTTTTGTGTTTTTTTTCTGCTGTAAAGTGTGGAAAATATTCAGCTTTGTGTTCTTCACTGTGACTTCCCCTCATTTATTCTTCTGAAAGCAGCAAATGTGGTAACCCATAGCAACAGGATGCCAGCTGGCATCAACCGGGTAAAGACCTCCCACCTTCATCCGTGTCAGTGCCCAGACTTGGTGCCGCCTGTACCCACCATACCCCCCGTGTGTCTCATCCCCATAAGTGTCCGCCCTTGGTGCCGCCTGTACCCACCATACCCCCCGTGTGTCTCATCCCCATAAGTGTCCGCCCTTGGTGCCGCCTGTACCCACCATACCCCCCGTGTCTCTCACCCCCATAAGTGTCCGCCCTTGGTGCCGCCTGTACCCACCATTCCCGTGTATCTCTCACCCCCATAAGTGTCCGCCCTTGGTGCCGCCTGTACCCACCATTCCCGTGTATCTCTCACCCCCATAAGTGTCCGCCCTTGGTGCCGCCTGTACCCACCATTCCCGTGTTTCTCTCACCCCCATAAGTGTCCGCCCTTGGTGCCGCCTGTACCCACCATACCCCCCGTGTGTCTCATCCCCATAAGTGTTCGCCCTTGGTGCCGCCTCTACCCACTATTCCCCCGTGTATCTCTCACCCCCATAAGTGTCCACCCTTGGTGCCGCCTGTACCCATCATAACCCCCCGTGTCTCTCACCCCCATAAGTGTCCACCCTTGGTGCCGCCTGTACCCATCATACCCCTCTGTGTCTCTCACCCCCATAAGTGTCCACCCTTGGTGCCGCCTCTACCCACCATACCCCCGTGTCTCTCGCCCCCATAAGTGTCCGCCCTTGGTGCCACCTCTACCCACCATACCTCTGGTGTGTCTCTCACCCCCATAAGTGTCCGCCCTTGGTGCCGCCTGTACCCACCATACCCCCTGTATGTCTCCCACCCCCATAAGTTTTGCGCCCTTGGTGCCGCCTGTACCCACCATAACCTACTTGTGTCTCTCACCCCCATAAGTTTTATGAACTTGATGGCGCCTGTACCCACAATACCCCCCGTGTTTCTCGCCCTCAAAGTGTCCGCCCTTGGTGCCACCTCTACCCACCATTTCCCTCGTGTGTCTCTCACCCCCATAAGTGCCACCCTTGGTGCCGACTGTACCCAGCATACCCCCTGTGTGTCTCCCACCCCCATAAGTGTCCACCCTTGGTGCAGCCTGTACCCACCATACCCCTCGTGTGTCTCTTACCTCCATAAGTACCACCCTTGGTGCCGCCTGTACCCACCACACTACCTGTGTCTCTCTCACCCCTATAAGTGTCCGCCCTTGGTGCAGCCTCTACCCACCATTTCCCTTGTGTGTCTCTCACCCCCATAAGTGCCACCCTTGGTGCCGCCTGTACCCACCATACCCCCCTGTGTGTCTAACACCTCTATAAGTGTCCGCCCTTGGTGCCGCCTGTACCCACCATACCCCCTGTGTGTCTCTTACCTCCATAAGTGTCCACCCTTGGTGCCGCCTGTACCCATCATACCCCTCTGTGTCTCTCACCCCCATAAGTGTCCACCCTTGGTGCCGCCTCTACCCACCATACCTCTGGTGTGTCTCTCACCCCCATAAGTGCCACCCTTGGTGCCGCCTGTACCCACCATACCCCCCTTGTGTCTCTCACCCCCATAAGAGTCCGCCCTTGGTGCCGCCTGTACCCACCATACCCCCTGTATGTCTCTCACCCCCATAAGTTTTGCGCCCTTGGTGCCGCCTGTACCCACCATACCCTACTTGTGTCTCTCACCCCCATAAGTTTTATGAACTTGGTGGCGCCTGTACCCACTATACCCCCCGTGTTTCTCGCCCCCAAAGTGTCCGCCCTTGGTGCCACCTCTACCCACCATTTCCCTCGTGTGTCTCTCACCCCCATAAGTGCCACCCTTGGTGCCGACTGTACCCAGCATACCCCTCGTGTGTCTCTTACCTCCATAAGTACCACCCTTGGTGCCGCCTGTACCCACCACACTACCTGTGTCTCTCTCACCCCTATAAGTGTCCGACCTTGGTGCAGCCTCTACCCACCATTTCCCTTGTGTGTCTCTCACCCCCATAAGTGCCACCCTTGGTGCCGCCTGTACCCACCATACCCCCCTGTGTGTCTCTCACCTCTATAAATGTCCGCCCTTGGTGCCGCCTGTACCCACCATACCCCCTGTGTGTCTCTTACCTCCATAAGTGCCACCCTTGGTGCAGTCTGTACCCACCATACCCTCCTTGTGTCTCTCACCCCCATAAGTGCCGCCTGTACCCACCATACCCCCGAGTCTCTCACCCCCATAAGTGTCCGCCCTTGGTGCCGCATGTACCTACCATACCCCCTGTGTCTCTCACCCTCATAAGTGTCCGCTCTTGGTGCCGCCTGTACCCACCATACCCCCTGTGTGTCTCTTACCTCCATAAGTGCCACCCTTGGTGCAGTCTGTACCCACCATACCCCTTTGTGTCTTTCACCCCCATAAGTGACGCCTGTACCCACCATACCCCCGAGTCTCTCACCCCCATAAGTGTCCGCCCTTGGTGCCGCCTGTACCCACCATACCCACGTGTGTCTCTTACCCCCATAAGTGTCTGCCCTTGGTGCCGTCTTTACCCACCATACCCCCCGTGTGTCTCCCACCCCCATAAGTGCCCCCCTTGGTGCCTCCTGTACCCACCATACCCCCCGTGTCTCTCACCCCCATAAGTGTCTGCCCTTGTGCCACCTGTACCTGTAACTGAACGTCCCACACTCCGCTTGAGTGCTCCCGTCATATACCGCTTCCTCCAGTCTGAATATAGATATTAGATATTATAGCCGCATATTACAACCAAGAACTAGGCAGGACTCGTTTGGGTTATCATAAATATAAACACAGAACACCTTCACACAATAGCAGGAGCCCCCAGTAGTAGATGGACCGCCTCCTACATTGAAGACTATGAAATCCATATCTAAGCAATGCTTGATTAATCAGGGATTGCAGATGGCATAGCAACAGTCTACAAAACTCTTACAATGTTCCATCATTTTCTCAGTCACCCTGTGCCCATAATAGACACAGGGTAACTTACACATAGGAGAGGCCAGGCTAGCTGAAACAGGGGTTTCCCAACCTCTCCAAGGGATTCAGGGTTCCATGGGCCCCCCACCCAAAGTGAGTCCGGTCACAGGACCCACCATACCCCCGTGTGTCTCTCACCCCATTAATGTCCGCCCTTGATGCCGCCTGTACCCACCATACCCCATGTGTCTCTCACCCCCATGAGTGCCGCCTGTACCCACCATACCACCCGTGTATCTCTCAACCCCATAAGTGTCCGCCCTTGGTGCCGCCTTTACCCACCATACCCCTGTGTATCTCCCACCCTCCATAAGTGTCCACCTTTGGTGCCGCTTGTACCTACCATACCCACCGTGTGTCTATCACCCCTGTAGGGGCCCAGACTTGGTGCCGCCGGTACCCACCATGTGTCTCTCACCCCAGTATGTGCCAACCCTTGGTACCGCCTGTACCCACCATACCCCTTTGTGTCTCTCACCTCCTACAAACACCATCTTCTTCCAGGACTGGGATTCCAGGATCTTGTCATGCGGGTAGATCCCCTGATCAATCATAAACAGGATCATGATGATGGCGATGGCGCGCAGGACTAGTGGGTGCCCGCTGGTCAGGAGAGAGGCACAGGACAAGATGGCGGAGGCGTACGGACAGGGCAGCCCGCGGTACATGAAGGGGATTCCTGGGAAGAAGACACATTCAGTTACATCAATATCTCTCCATCCCGCCCAAATCTGACTACAGTCTGCCAATCAGCCAGTCACTGCTAGAATCCCACCAATCAGATTCACTTCCTGTCCCCTAACAATCAGAGATTCACTTCCTGTCCCCAACTAGGGTTGCCACTTTTTCTTCAAGCCAAACCCGAACACTTTAGGGGCGCACAGAGTCCACAGGGCATCCCTTACATCTGAGTCCTCCTTACCTTAGTGCACTCACTCAGAGACAGGAAAGAGAAGGTAGGGAGGGAGGAGACCTCAAGTCACAGACATTGGATGGTGAGCTCACTCACCCAAAGATGGAAGCTCAGGCATCGACACCTTTCAGACACAATGTAGCTTTACATTTCTAGCTCACCCATCCCTTTCCTGAGGCACAGAACACTGGGGATTGGAATGTGGATGGGCAGACAGAGGGCTAAGGGTGGGAGGAGGAGGAGGCGATTGAACCCTCTCTCCTCTCTTGTCCATGTGTGGGGGTGGGGCTCGTGCACACACCTATGTACTTGGTGGTTGTGGTACTCAGTTACTTGGGGAACTGCAGTCCATTCTAAATAATGTGTCCGGGTTTCAGCCACTCTGAAACCTGGACACACCATTCAAAACCCGGACTGTCAAGGTCAGTCCTGGACAGGTGGCAACCCTATCCCCAACAGAGATTCACTTCCTGCCCCATCAACAGTCAGGGAGTTATTTCCTGTCCCCCAACATTCAGAGATTCACTTCCTGTCCCCCAACAATTGCAGAAGTCACTTCCTGTCCTGGGGTGTCATTTCCTGTCCCCCAACAATCAAAGTCACTTCCTGTCCCCAACAATCGGGTAGTTACTTCCTGTCCCCCAACATTCAGAGATTCTCTTCCTGTCACTTCCTGTCCCCAACAACCAGGGAGTCACTTCCTGTCCCCAACAACCAGGGAGTCACTTCCTGTCCCCAACAACCAGGGAGTCACTTCCTGTCCCCCAATGTGATTGGAAGGGACTGTTGGGGTTCATTGCTTGGTGATTAAGGACGATTGCTGTAATAATCTTTATATATATATTTACAGTATATCAGGCATTATATTTCAGGGCGGGGCTAAAGAATGAATGTAGAAGGTGAAAACATGAGACAGCAAATTAACCCTCGGGGTGTGGCCAGTATGAAGGGTGGAGCTCCGCCATCATTGCCACCTCCCACAATGCAATGTGTGCACTGCAGCTGCCAGTAGAGAGGCGTGGTCAGAGCAATGGAGGAGGCGGCATAGGTCTCAGAGCGCCAACCAGGTAGGCAGAATTTAGTTGGCTGATTATTGTTGGGTAAATATTTTCAGGTGATATTTTGGGTGAATATATTTGGGTGCTCATAGTCGGGTGAATATATTCGGGTGCTCATAGTCGGGTGAATATATTCGGGTGCTCATAGTCGGGTGAATATATTCGGGTGCTCATAGTCGGGTGAATATATTCGGGTGCTCATAGTCGGGTGAATATATTCGGGTGCTCATAGTCGGGTGAATATATTCGGGTGCTCATAGTCGGGTGAATATATTCGGGTGCTCATAGTCGGGTGATATTTTGGGTGAATATATTCGGGTGCTCATAGTCGGGTGATATTTAGGTGAATATATTCGGGTGCTCATAGTCGGGTGAATATATTTGGGTGCTCATAGTCGGGTGAATATATTCGGGTGCTCATAGTCAGGTGAATATATTCGGGTGCTCATAGTCGGGTGAATATATTCGGGTGCTCATAGTCGGGTGAATATATTTGGGTGCTCATAGTCGGGTGAATATATTCGGGTGCTCATAGTCGGGTGAATATATTCGGGTGCTCATAGTCGGGTGAATATATTCGGGTGCTCATAGTCGGGTGAATATATTCAGGTGCTCATAGTCGGGTGAATATGGGCAGATCCTTACCGCTGGAGTAGAAGCAGAGGCGCATGAAGACGGCGAGGGCGTACACCATCACCAGCAGTGCGTCCATCGCGCCATTCCTGTGCAGCAGAAGCGCCGTGGCCAAACCAAACGATGTGAAATCTGCGAAGTCATCCAGCTTCGCCCCTGAAAAGCGAACAATAAACACCGGATGAGTTCTCTGATGGGGAATGTTGATCTTCATGACATCAGAATTCTCGGGGACAGAAGGACGGACACTCCGCATGAAAGGAGAACTCCGCCCAGAACTGTCGGGATTTGCTGATACCAGCTGACTGTCTCCTCCCACTCTATGGGGGACATCTCAGCGATTGGACAAGTGGGGCCAAAGAAGAGCGAATTCTCAGCCGCCATTCATCACCTCCTTCCCACTGACTGCAATGGAGACCAACGAGGAGAACGCTGCAGAATGTCACCAACATATACCGGGGGGGAGGAGAGACAGGTGAGGGAGCCATCCTATCAGACACAGGGTGGGGGTAACACTGACAGTTCTGGTTTCAGGCAGACTGGGGGGTATTGGAGGGGTTGGGGAATGATTGATGGAGGTCAGGGTGGGGGTAACACTGACAGTCCTGGTTTCAGGCAGACTGGGGGGTATTGGAGGGGTTGGGGGGTGATTGATGGAGGTCAGGGTGGGGGTAACACTGACAGTCCTGGTTTCAGGCAGACTGGGGGGTATTGGAGGGTTGGGGAATGATTGATGGAGGTCAGGGTGGGGGTAACACAGACAGTTCTGGTTTCAGGCAGACTGGGGGGTATTGGAGGGTTGGGGAATGATTGATGGAGGTCAGGGTGGGGGTAACACAGACAGTTCTGGTTTCAGGCAGACTGGGGGGTATCGGAGGGGTTGGGGGGTGACTAGTGCGCCGTAGTTTCTTCTTGCGGTGAGGTGGAGAACAATGGGGGATCCTCTCCGGCGGACGGAATAATGACGTCACTCACCCAGAGCCGAGCACGTGTTCAGCTGCCGAGCCACCGCACCGTCCGCCAGGTCCAACATGAAGCCGATAAGGAGGAGCCAACACGCCCACTGCCGGTACCTGCGGGGAGAGAGGAACCAATCAGAGATCGCCTACTCATCACATACAGATAATACGACAAACCTGCAATCCAATCTGATCCTCAGGACTCAGGAGGACGAGCGTTGACCCAATGGGAGGACCTTATTATACTTTGTATGTATAGATGGGGCCCCTGAGATCGGTGGAGGGGCCCCCCGTGCTCTGCCACCGCTCTACTCCCGTCTCATTTCCCCCCCAATCTATAAAAAAACGTTTCACAGAGATGGAGACTTGCCGGACGTCAGCTACCGGGAGGAAGCGTCTGCTCCGCCCATAACGACCGTCCGCCATCTTTGCCAAAACTGCACCGAGAAATCAGCAGCTGGAATCTGATTGGCTGCTATGGATCACACACGGTACAACTCAAGAGAACATAAGGAAGGGTTCTAATAGGATTGTAAACCTTACAGACCTGAGAGCACATGTAGACGGGTGGTGGCGGGGTGCCTCCTTAACCTCACCCAACCCTCCGCTTAGCAATGGAAGCTCCCAGCTCCAGAGTCAGATCTCTGCCACGCCCCCTTCTACAAGAGGATGGAAAGTGGGCGTGTCAGAGGTCTGACTTCAGAGGAGGAAGTCGATATTTGCATATTAAAGCTGAATGTTGGCGGCCATGTCTGGGCGCTCACCCGTTCAGGTTGCAGAGGATGGAGCTCAGGCCCATCAGCAGGTTGGCCATGGACAGGAAGTTGGCGGCATTCTTCCGAACGAACTCCCGCGTCTGGAAATGGGACGGCGGCCCGAGATTGATCACTTTCCTGGCGTGAAGGACGAGTCCTGGGGGGTAAAAAAAGAGAAGATCAGCCCCGGACACGCCCCTTTTGGCATTCTGAGATTGTAAATAAAGTTATAATGGCGGCTCTATACTCCTAAATACCCCGATATATCCGATCGATCGCCGACACTCACCTCAAGATCATCGGTATAATCTCCAAAACTTTGTATCTAGAAGATATAAACCGTATTCACCCCGCAGCAACCACAGCCACTGTATTCACCCGCAGCAACCGCAGAAACCGTATTCACCCCGCAGCAACCACAGCCACTGTATTCACCCCGCAGCAACCACAGCCACTGTATTCACCCGCAGCAACCGCAGAAACCGTATTCACCCCGCAGCAACCACAGCCACTGTATTCACCCGCAGCAACCGCAGAAACCGTATTCACCCCGCAGCAACCACAGCCACTGTATTCACCCGCAGCAACCGCAGAAACCGTATTCACCCCACAGCAACCACAGCCACTGTATTCACCCCACAGCAACCACAGCCACTGTATTCACCCGCAGCAACCACAGCCACTGTATTCACCCCACAGCAACTACAGAAACCGTATTCACCCCACAGCAACCACAGCCACTGTATTCACCCGCAGCAACCGCAGAAACCGTATTCACCCTGCAGCAACCACAGCCACTGTATTCACCCCACAGCAACCACAGCCACTGTATTCACCCACAGCAACCACAGCCACTGTATTCACCCCACAGCAACCACAGCCACTGTATTCACCCGCAGCAACCACAGCCACTGTATTCACCCGCAGCAACCACAGCCACTGTATTCACCCGCAGCAACCACAGCCACCGTATTCACCCCGCAGCAACCACAGCCACTGTATTCACCCCACAGCAACCAAAGCCACTGTATTCACCCAACAGCAACCACAGCCACTGTATTCACCCGCAGCAACCGCAGAAACCGTATTCACCCTGCAGCAACCACAGCCACTGTATTCACCCACAGCAACCACAGCCACCGTATTCACCCGCAGCAACCACAGCCACTGTATTCACCCGCAGCAACCACAGCCACTGTATTCACCCGCAGCAACCACAGCCACCGTATTCACCCCGCAGCAACCACAGCCACTGTATTCACCCCACAGCAACCACAGCCACTGTATTCACCCCACAGCAACCACAGCCACTGTATTCACCCCACAGCAACCACAGCCACTGTATTCACCCGCAGCATCCGCAGCCACTGTATTCACAGAGAGAATCCACAGCCACCGTATTCACCCGCAGAATCCACAGCCACCATATTCACCACACAGCATCCACAGCCACCGTATTCACAGAGAAAATCCATAGCCACCATATTCACCCCACAGCAATGGCAGCCACCGTATTCACCCCCAGAATCCGTAGTCACCATATTCACCTGCAGCATCCGCAGCCACCCTATTCACCCCGTAGCATCTGAAGCCACCGTATTCACCGAGAGAATCCACAGCCACCGTATTCACCCCGCAGCATCTGCTGTCACCATATTCACACGCAAAATCCCCAGTCATCACCTCCACCCGCAGCATCTGCAGTCACCATATTAATTCGCCTGCAGCATCTGCAGCCACCGTATTGATCCATAGTATCCGCAGTCATCGTATTCACCCGCAGCATCCGCAGTGACTGTATTCACCCGCAGAATCTGCAGTCATCATATTCACCTGCAGCATCTGCAGTCACCGTATTCACCCGCAGCATCTGCAGTCACAGTATTCACCTGCAGCATCCGCAGTCACCGTATTCACCTGCAGCATCCGCAGTCACCATATTCATCCGCAGTCACCATATTCATCCGCAGCATCCGCAGTCACCGTATTCACCACAGAGCATCTGCAGACACTGTATTCACCCGCAGCATCTACAGTCACCCTATTCACCCACAGCATCCGCAGTCACCGTATTCACCACAGAGCATCTGCAGACACTGTATTCACCCGCAGCATCCACAGCATCTGCAGTCACTGTATTCACCCGCAGCATCCACAGCATCTGCAGTCACTGTATTCACCCGCAGCATCCACAGCATCTGCAGTCACTGTATTCACCCGCAGCATCCACAGCATCTGCAGTCACTGTATTCACCCGCAGCATCCACAGCACTTCCTCTGTATATAGGCTGCCATCCAGTGGTAACACAATTTTAATTAATGGCCATATATCTCATCTAAATGTACAACCTCTATACAATCAATGGAAGATTCACCAAATCTAAGGAGTGTGACGGTAGTCTCTTTGGGTGGGGGGCTCATGGAAACCAACTTACTTTAGAGAGGTCGGGAAACAGCTCCACAGGCCCCTCTTATGTGTAAGTCAGCCTTGTGTCTATTAGGGGCACAGGATGAATGAGCAAAGGATGGACAACTACCTAATGGACACTGAGAATGCGGTTTGAATTACTTCAGATGGGACAGTAATATTTATCAACAATATCCCTCAATCTATGAAGACTATTCCTGTTTTTTTGATTCTGAACTATACATGTTCATTGGGGGAGCTGGTCACATTGGTCTCTGTTCCATGTAGGAGCTGAACGGTCTTTTACTGGGGGTCTCCTGCTATTGTCTGAAGGTGTTCTGTCTTTCCCCTTGTGATCGTGTGTATTGTACCTTGTGACTTTGGGTCCGGAGAGTCTGTTACGGGGGGTCTCCTGCTATTGTCTGAAGGTGTTCTGTGTTTCTCCTTGTGATCGTGTGTATTGTACCCTGTGACTTTGGGGCCAGACAGTCTTTTACTGGGGGTCTCCTGCTATTGTCTGAAGGTGTTCTGTGTTTGTCCTTGTGATCGTGTGTATTGTACCTTGTGACTTTGGGTCCGGAGAGTCTGTTACTGGGGGTCTCCTACTATTGTCTGAATGTGTTTTGTCTTTCTCCTTGTGATCGTGTGTATTGTACCTTGTGACTTTGGGGCCGGACTGTCTTTTACTGGAGGTCTCCTGCTATTGTCTGAATGTGTTCTGTGTTTGTCCTTGTGATCGTGTGTATTGTACCTTGTGACCTTGGGGCCGGACAGTCTGTAACTGAGGGTCTCCTGCTATTGTCTGAATGTGTTCTGTCTTTCTCCTTGTGATCGTGTGTATTGTACCCTGTGACCTTGGGGCCGGACAGTCTTTTACTGGGGGTCTCCTGCTACTGTCTGAATGTGTTCTGTCTTTCTCCTTGTGATCGTGTGTATTGTACCCTGTGACCTTGGGGCCGGACAGTCTGTTACTGGGGGTCTCCTACTATTGTCTGAATGTGTTTTGTCTTTCTCCTTGTGATCGTGTGTATTGTACTTTGTGACTTTGGGGCCGGACAGTCTGTTACTGGGGGTCTCCTACTATTGTCTGAATGTGTTTTGTCTTTCTCCTTGTGATCGTGTGTATTGTACCTTGTGACCTTGAGGCCGGACAGTCTTTTACTGGGGGTCTCCTACTATTGTCTGAATGTGTTTTGTCTTTCTCCTTGTGATCGTGTGTATTGTACCTTGTGACTTTGGGGCCAGACAGTCTTTTACTGGAGGTCTCCTGCTATTGTCTGAATGTGTACTGTGTTTGTCCTTGTGATCGTGTGTATTGTACCTTGTGACCTTGGGGCCGGACAGTCTGTTACTGGGGGTCTCCTACTATTGTCTGAACGTGTTTTGTCTTTCTCCTTGTGATCGTGTGTATTGTACTTTGTGACTTTGGGGCCGGACAGTCTGTTACTGGAGGTCTCCTGCTATTGTCGGAATGTGTTCTGTCTTTCTCCTTGTGATCGTGTGTATTGTACTTTGTGACTTTGGGGCCAAACAGTCTTTTACTGGGGGTCTCCTGTTATTGTCTGAATGTGTTTTGTCTTTCTCCTTGTGATCGTGTGTATTGTACCTTGTGACTTTGGGGCCGGACAGTCTTCTACTGGAGGTCTCCTGCTATTGTCTGAATGTGTTCTGTGTTTGTCCTTGTGATCGTGTGTATTGTACCCTGTGACTTTGGGGCCGGACAGTCTGTTACTGGGGTTCTCCTGCTATTGTCTGAATGTGTTTTGTCTTTCTCCTTGTGATCGTGTGTATTGTACCTTGTGACCTTGGGGCCGGACAGTCTGTTACTGGGGGTCTCCTGCTATTGTCTGAAGGCGTTCTATGTTTCTCCTTGTGATCGTGTGTATTGTACCTTGTGACCTTGAGGCCGGACAGTCTTTTACTGGGGGTCTCCTACTATTGTCTGAACGTGTTTTGTCTTTCTCCTTGTGATCGTGTGTATTGTACCTTGTGACCTTGGGGCCGGACAGTCTGTAACTGAGGGTCTCCTGCTATTGTCTGAATGTGTTCTGTCTTTCTCCTTGTGATCGTGTGTATTGTACCCTGTGACCTTGGGGCCGGACAGTCTGTTACTGGGGGTCTCCTGCTATTGTCTGAATGTGTTCTGTCTTTCTCCTTGTGATCGTGTGTATTGTACCCTGTGACCTTGGGGCCGGACAGTCTTTTACTGGGGGTCTCCTGCTATTGTCTGAATGTGTTCTGTCTTTCTCCTTGTGATCGTGTGTATTGTACCCTGTGACCTTGGGGCCGGACAGTCTGTTACTGGGGGTCTCCTACTATTGTCTGAATGTGTTTTGTCTTTCTCCTTGTGATCGTGTGTATTGTACTTTGTGACTTTGGGGCCGGACAGTCTGTTACTGGGGGTCTCCTACTATTGTCTGAATGTGTTTTGTCTTTCCCCTTGTGATCGTGTGTATTGTACCTTGTGACTTTGGGGCCGGACAGTCTTTTACTGGGGGTCTCCTACTATTGTCTGAAGGTGTTATGTCTTTCTCCTTGTGATCGTGTGTATTGTACCTTGTGACTTTGGGGCCAGACAGTCTTTTACTGGAGGTCTCCTGCTATTGTCTGAATGTGTTCTGTGTTTGTCCTTGTGATCGTGTGTATTGTACCTTGTGACCTTGGGGCCGGACAGTCTGTTACTGGGGGTCTCCTACTATTGTCTGAACGTGTTTTGTCTTTCTCCTTGTGATCGTGTGTATTGTACTTTGTGACTTTGGGGCCGGACAGTCTTTTACTGGAGGTCTCCTGTTATTGTCTGAAGGTGTTTTGTCTTTCTCCTTGTGATCGTGTGTATTGTACTTTGTGACTTTGGGGCCGGACAGTCTTTTACTGGGGGTCTCCTGTTATTGTCTGAATGTGTTTTGTCTTTCTCCTTGTGATCGTGTGTATTGTACCTTGTGACTTTGGGGCCGGACAGTCTTCTACTGGAGGTCTCCTGCTATTGTCTGAATGTGTTCTGTGTTTGTCCTTGTGATCGTGTGTATTGTACCCTGTGACTTTGGGGCCGGACAGTCTGTTACTGGGGTTCTCCTGCTATTGTCTGAATGTGTTTTGTCTTTCTCCTTGTGATCGTGTGTATTGTACCTTGTGACCTTGGGGCCGGACAGTCTGTTACTGGGGGTCTCCTGCTATTGTCTGAAGGCGTTCTATGTTTCTCCTTGTGATCGTGTGTATTGTACCTTGTGACCTTGAGGCCGGACAGTCTTTTACTGGGGGTCTCCTACTATTGTCTGAACGTGTTTTGTCTTTCTCCTTGTGATCGTGTGTATTGTACCCTGTGACTTTGGGTCCGGACAGTCTTTTACTGGGGGTCTCCTGTTATTGTCTGAAGGTGTTCTGTCTTTCCCCTTGTGATCGTGTGTATTGTGCCTTGTGACTTTGGGGCCAGACAGTCTTTTACTGGGGGTCTCCTGTTATTGTCTGAAGGTGTTCTGTCTTTCTCCTTGTGATCGTGTGTATTGTACTTTGTGACTTTGGGGCCGGACAGTCTGTTACTGGGGGTCTCCTGCTATTGTCTGAAGGTGTTCTGTGTTTGTCCTTGTGATCGTGTGTATTGTACCTTGTGACCTTGAGGCCGGACAGTCTTTTACTGGGGGTCTCCTACTATTGTCTGAATGTGTTTTGTCTTTCTCCTTGTGATCGTGTGTATTGTACCCTGTGACTTTGGGTCCGGACAGTCTTTTACTGGGGGTCTCCTGTTATTGTCTGAAGGTGTTCTGTCTTTCCCCTTGTGATCGTGTGTATTGTACCTTGTGACTTTGGGGCCGGACAGTCTGTTACTGGGGGTCTCCTGTTATTGTCTGAAGGTGTTATGTCTTTCTCCTTGTGATCGTGTGTATTGTACCCTGTGACTTTGGGGCCGGACAGTCTGTTACTGGGGGTCTCCTACTATTGTCTGAATGTGTTTTGTCTTTCTCCTTGTGATCGTGTGTATTGTACCTTGTGACTTTGGGGCCGGACAGTCTGTTACTGGGGGTCTCCTACTATTGTCTGAATGTGTTTTGTCTTTCTCCTTGTTATCGTGTGTATTGTACCTTGTGACTTTGGGGCCGGACAGTCTTTTACTGGAGGTCTCCTGTTATTGTCTGAAGGTGTTTTGTCTTTCTCCTTGTGATCGTGTGTATTGTACCTTGTTACTTTGGGGCCGGACAGTCTTTTACTGGGGGTCTCCTACTATTGTCTGAATGTGTTTTGTCTTTCTCCTTGTGATCGTGTGTATTGTACCTTGTGACTTTGGGGCCGGACAGTCTTTTACTGGGGTTCTCCTGCTATTGTCTGAATGTGTTTTGTCTTTCTCCTTGTGATCGTGTGTATTGTACCTTGTGACTTTGGGGCCGGACAGTCTTTTACTGGAGGTCTCCTGCTATTGTCTGAATGTGTTCTGTGTTTGTCCTTGTGATCGTGTGTATTGTACCTTGTGACCTTGGGGCCGGACAGTCTGTTACTGGGGGTCTCCTGCTATTGTCTGAAGGCGTTCTATGTTTCTCCTTGTGATCGTGTGTATTGTACCTTGTGACCTTGAGGCCAGACAGTCTTTTACTGGGGGTCTCCTACTATTGTCTGAATGTGTTTTGTCTTTCTCCTTGTGATCGTGTGTATTGTACCCTGTGACTTTGGGTCCGGACAGTCTTTTACTGGGGGTCTCCTGTTATTGTCTGAAGGTGTTCTGTCTTTCCCCTTGTGATCGTGTGTATTGTGCCTTGTGACTTTGGGGCCAGACAGTCTTTTACTGGGGGTCTCCTGTTATTGTCTGAAGGTGTTCTGTCTTTCCCCTTGTGATCGTGTGTATTGTACCTTGTGACCTTGAGGCCAGACAGTCTTTTACTGGGGGTCTCCTACTATTGTCTGAATGTGTTTTGTCTTTCTCCTTGTGATCGTGTGTATTGTACCTTGTGACTTTGGGGCTGGACAGTCTGTTACTGGAGGTCTCCTGCTATTGTCTGAATGTGTTCTGTCTTTCTCCTTGTGATCGTGTGTATTGTACCTTGTGACTTTGGGGCCGGACAGTCTGTTACTGGGGGGTCTCTTGTTATTATCTGAAGGTGTTCTATGTTTCTCTTTGTGATCGTGTGTATTGTACCTTGTGACTTTGGGGCCGGACAGTCTGTTACTGGAGGTCTCCTGCTATTGTCTGAATGTGTTCTGTCTTTCTCCTTGTGATCGTGTGTATTGTACCTTGTGACTTTGGGGCCGGACAGTCTGTTACTGGGGGGTCTCTTGTTATTATCTGAAGGTGTTCTATGTTTCTCCTTGTGATCGTGTGTATTGTACTTTGTGACTTTGGGGCCGGACAGTCTGTTACTGGGGGTCTCCTACTATTGTCTGAATGTGTTTTGTCTTTCTCCTTGTGATCGTGTGTATTGTACTTTGTGACTTTGGGGCCAAACAGTCTTTTACTGGGGGTCTCCTGTTATTGTCTGAAGGTGTTCTGTCTTTCTCCTTGTGATCGTGTGTATTGTACCTTGTGACTTTGGGGCCGGACAGTCTGTTACTGGGGGTCTCCTGCTATTATCTGAATGTGTTTTGTCTTTCCCCTTGTGATCGTGTGTATTGTACTTTGTGACTTTGGGGCCGGACAGTCTGTTACTGGGGGTCTCCTACTATTGTCTGAACGTGTTTTGTCTTTCTCCTTGTGATCGTGTGTATTGTACTTTGTGACTTTGGGGCCGGACAGTCTGTTACTGGAGGTCTCCTGCTATTGTCTGAATGTGTTCTGTCTTTCTCCTTGTGATCGTGTGTATTGTACTTTGTGACTTTGGGGCCAAACAGTCTTTTACTGGGGGTCTCCTGCTATTGTCTGAATGCGTTCTATGTTTCTCCTTGTGATCGTGTGTATTGTACCTTGTGACCTTGGGGCCGGACAGTCTGTTACTGGGGGTCTCCTGCTATTGTCTGAAGGCGTTCTATGTTTCTCCTTGTGATCGTGTGTATTGTACCTTGTGACCTTGAGGCCGGACAGTCTTTTACTGGAGGTCTCCTGCTATTGTCTGAATGTGTTTTGTCTTTCTCCTTGTGATCGTGTGTATTGTACCCTGTGACTTTGGGTCCGGACAGTCTTTTACTGGGGGTCTCCTGTTATTGTCTGAAGGTGTTCTGTCTTTCCCCTTGTGATCGTGTGTATTGTACCTTGTGACCTTGAGGCCGGACAGTCTTTTACTGGGGGTCTCCTACTATTGTCTGAATGTGTTTTGTCTTTCTCCTTGTGATCGTGTGTATTGTACCCTGTGACTTTGGGTCCGGACAGTCTTTTACTGGGGGTCTCCTGCTATTGTCTGAAGGTGTTCTGTCTTTCTCCTTGTGATCGTGTGTATTGTACCTTGTGACTTTGGGGCCGGACAGTCTGTTACTGGAGGTCTCCTGTTATTATCTGAAGGTGTTTTGTCTTTCTCCTTGTGATCGTGTGTATTGTACCCTGTGACCTTGGGGCCGGGCAGTCTGTTACTGGGGGTCTCCTGTTATTGTCTGAAGGTGTTCTGTCTTTCCCCTTGTGATCGTGTGTATTGTACTTTGTGACTTTGGGGCCGGACAGTCTGTTACTGGGGGTCTCCTGCTATTATCTGAATGTGTTTTGTGTTTCTCCTTGTGATCGTGTGTATTGTACTTTGTGACTTTGGGGCCGGACAGTCTTTTACTGGGGGTCTCCTACTATTGTCTGAATGTGTTTTGTCTTTCTCCTTGTGATCGTGTGTATTGTACCTTGTGACTTTGGAGCCGGACAGTCTGTTACTGGGGGTCTCCTGTTATTATCTGAAGGTGTTCTGTGTTTCTCCTTGTGATCGTGTGTATTGTACTTTGTGACCTTGGGGCCGGACAGTCTGTTACTGGGGGTCTCTTGTTATTATCTGAAGGTGTTTTGTCTTTCTCCTTGTGATCGTGTGTATTGTACCTTGTGACTTTGGGGCCGGACAGTCTGACCTGTAGTGAGATCCAGATTAATCAAAGCATTGTCTAGGTGTGAATTCCCATTCAGCGATTGTTTCTGCCCGGTGGACTATTGGAGGATCCTCTATGATGGGATTAGTCATGAGTTATCTAACCATTGTGTGCTGAGTCACCTCCTTCTCAAGTGTATAAAAATCCTGTATTTTTGTTCCAATAAATCTCCCAGTTTCATACAAGCTATTTGTCGGCTAGTCTTGTACGATCGGCTAAAATATCTGGTTCCTATGTCCAGACGGGAGGAAGCGGTATACTGACGGAAGCACTCAAGCGGAGTGTGGGACGTATTCTGTCACAAGCAAACACCTAAACAACCCCCTCAATATCATACAATCCGGAAGGCCCTCGCACTACATAGTCATAATGAAGATTGTACAATCAGATTGTAAAGTGTATGGTCAGCTTTACTATATTCATCTGCAGTCCTGGCGAAGGAAGCGGGTCTCTGAAACGTGTTGACAGACAGCCGGGAATTCCCATCTGGTTTCTCCCTCTGACCCCGAAATCCCACTGGCCACAAGTGAGCGCCATCCAACCCATCAGGGCCTGCTTGGTGTTCACCAACAGTCTCAGCTGTGAACCCAGACAGACTGTTTACAGGTAAGTGTATACCATCGTCCTACGTACTCACCTGAGGGCGGCAGCTGCATCAGCATCTTGAAGCGTCCAGCAGGCGGCGCTGTCCTGGGGTATCTGTGGAGGGGGAGAAGCGGCAATGTGAGGGTTAATGATGATGATCAGGGATGAGGAGAGATGTCACCGCCGCCCACACAATGGACAAAAGACGGGAAAACAGAAATAAATAAGAGGAAAGCTTTGTTTGTGCCGGAGAACCTTCCTCAGCCAATTACGGCCCCCCGTTCTGTGTATCCTCCGCAGCCGCTGCACGGTTCTAGACAAGACGGTGGGGGAGGGGGATCTGGGAGTACGTTATCCCCGTCCCCCCATTCAGACACTTCTACAGGTAGTTCAGGTACAGCTCTCTTCTCATAGGCTCAGTGCCAGTGAGGAGGGAGCTGTGCTGTGTGTGTCTATGGACGCACACAGTTTAGGAGTGAGCACGCACGAGTGCGCTTATAGAAAGCATAGAAAGCGGCTTGCTATTGGAGAAACCACAAAATGCGTTTCTTGATGGACTCATAAATGAACCGCTTATGTAAACAGCCAGCAAAAAGATTTCCTGGGAAAAACACAACATAAATAACAATACAAATGCAGCTCTTCTACTGGTGGAAACAAAATCCACCTAGTGAATAGTGTGGTTTTTAGGTATAAATGTCCTCCATAATATTATGAATCAAAAGTTCCATAAAAGTCCAGGGATGAGAATCCAAACAACGGGAGTCCCCATGAAGACCCATGAGAAGGACACACACTGACCCTCAGCGCTCGACCACCCCAATAAAGTAGTCATTATATAAAATAATGGGCTTCAGGCTCCTCAGATTCCACAGTAGCTGTAATCATCAGGCTGCGTCTCCTAAAAGGTGGTTCTATCGAGTCTCACATAAAGGCCAAACATAAACATTGCGCCGCATTACCCATAAGGTGCTTTTAATGGAAAAGGTACTCACAAACATCATAGGTAAAATCCCATCTGTGTCCATTAGACCACAAGAGAGGACAGGAAGCGACTGTTTCCAACCAGCAAAATGTCCGTCAAGCGTGGCGACGTCACATACCTCAGCTCCTCCTCAAGGGCCGCGATGATGTCTATTAAGACGAAACGCGTAGGGAGGAGTTGAGCTACTGTGATGTTTGTGAGTACCTTGGCACTTTTCCATTAATAGCACCTCATGGGTAATGCTAGGCAATGTTTATGTTTTGCCTTTATGTGAGACTCGATATAACCGCCTTTTAGAAGGAGACAGAGAAAAACAAGGAATCCCCCATGTGGTGGACTTTTAAGGAACGAGTTTTATCAAAAGGATTTAAATGGCGTATATATAGATAATTATAAAGTATTTATTCAGAAGAGTAGTAGTAATACAAAAAAGTATGAAGTGTATACATTTAAAAACATGAAGTGTTTGAACATCTATTAAAGCCAATACAGTATGTAAATATGCAATACAGTTATACGGTTTCTCACACCCGACGCGTTTCGGAGTCTATAATTTTCTCTTTCTTCAAGGGTGAGAGCAAGAAGAAACCCTATTTATAAAAGGTAGAATATTAAATCAAGTGGATATCATAATACATAATAGTATACAATGTCAAAGCCCGGGGGTCCCCAGTGACAAGGGGCATCAAACAGAAGGCCCACCAAGCACCCAAAAACAGAGCCCTCTCCTCCACCCAAGGGAGGGGCACACTGGGGTCAGAAAAAAGGGGAAGAGCCCTATAAAATAAAATGAAAAAAGGTATAAAAGTAAAAATGTATATCATTTTTCAGTATATTTCAGTATACATTTTTACTTTTATACCTTTTTTCATTTTATTTTATAGGGCTCTTCCCCTTTTTTCTGACCCCAGTGTGCCCCTCCCTTGGAGGAGAGGGCTCTGTTTTTGGGTGCTTGGTGGGCCTTCTGTTTGATGCCCCTTGTCACTGGGGACCCCCGGGCTTTGACATTGTATACTATTATGTATTATGATATCCACTTGATTTAATATTCTACCTTTTATAAATAGGGTTTCTTCTTGCTCTCACCCTTGAAGAAGGAGAAAATTATAGACTCCGAAACGCGTCGGGTGTGAGAAAGCGTATAACTGCATTGCATATTTACATACTGTATTGGCTTTAATAGATGTTCAAACACTTCATGTTTTTAAATGTATACACTTCATACTTTTTTGTATTACTACTACTCTTCTGAATAAATACTTTATAATTATCTATATATACGCCATTCAAATCCTTTTGATAAAACTCGTGCCTTAAAAGTCCACCACATGGGGGATTCCTTGTTTTTCTCTGTCTCCTTCTAAAAGGCGGTTATATCGAGTCTCACATAAAGGCAAAACATAAACATTGCCCAGCATTACCGGTAAGGTGCTTGTAATGGAAAAGTGCCAAGGTACTCACAAACATCATAGAAGCTCAACTCCTCCCTACGCGTTTCGTCTTAATAGACGTCATCACGGCCCCTTAGGAGGAGCTGAGCTACGTGACGTCGTCACGCTTGACGGACATTTTGCTGGTTGGAAACAGTCGCTTCCTGTCCTCTCTTGTGGTCTAATGGACACAGATGGGATTTTACCTATGATGTTTGTGAGTACCTTTTCCATTAGAAGCACCTTATGGGTAATGCGGCGCAATGTTTATGTTTCGCCTTTATGTGAGACTCGATAGAACCACCTTTTAGGAGACGCAGCCTGATGATTACAGCTACTGTGGAATCTGAGGAGCCCGAAGCCCATTATTTTATATAATGACTACTTTATTGGGGTGGTCGAGCGCTGAGGGTCAGTGTGTGTCCTTCTCATGGGTCGTCACCGGGACTCTCGTTGTTTGGATTCTCATCCCTGGACTTTTATGGAACTTTTGATTCATAATATTATGGAGGACATTTATACCTAAAAACCTTGTATTCGATCGACACACTATTCACTGGGTGGATTCTGTTTCCACCAGTAGAAAAGCTGCATTTTTATTGTTATTTAGCTTGCTATTGGGGCTTTCATCAGAGGGAGGAGCCAGGATTTCCAATGGGGGACCCCAGAAGAGGAGGATCGGGGTCACCCAGTGCAAAACCATTACACCGCAGGTAAGTATAACATGTTTAATATAAAAAAAAAATCCCTTTCCAATCACTGTAAGAGATTGACTACACACGATACAATCTGATTGTACAATCCGTAGGGGCTGCCTGATTGGACAACTGGGGGACATAGAGGGGACATGTGTGGTCTGGACTCCCCGGCAGATATAAAAGACAAATAGTCACAGAATACATCATTAGATACAAGAAATGTCATCCGGTATCACCCTCTGCAGTCCCTGTACAGCCGAGCTCAGACTGGGGGAGGGAGAAGCAGTGCAAGGAGCCAATCAGTGGTGCTGGAGTGCTCATACATGAATAAGAGACATGCTGATAGGAGGAGAGAGCACAGTGACAGAGAGAAGAGCTCACCAGTCAGCTGCTTCTCCTTTCACCGTCCAATCACAGGCTTGGGGGTGGGACAAGACCTGTAACTGCAGCAGGTCTCCCATCCTGCCAGGGCTGTGCTGTGTGACAGAGCTGTGTAAATGTCAGGACTGGATGAACAGAAATACAAATCACTTGTCCGGAGTTCAGCTTTAGAAAATGGGGCGTGCTCCTCTAGATTTAAAGGGACAGTGCCCTCACTTCTTACACACCTCAGTACAAAGCAGTGCAAAGTGTTGTTACCCATAGCAACCAGACATTACTACAGCAGGTGAAGAGGGGGAGGGGTATGTACCATGGGGCAAGGAGGGGGGGGGGATGGATCGTCCTCTGACTCTCCAGCCAATGAGGAACTATAAGTCCCAGCAGATCCACAGGGAATTCTGGGATGTGTGGAGCCATGACAGTCACCTGACAGCCTGGAGGGAAGTGATTGGGAGGATGATAGGATGGGGGAGGGGCTTCCTTCCATCACAAATTATACATAGAGATCCATCATCAGCCTAATGTAGCGACATGTAACACCTGGTTACTATTGGCAACAACACTTCCGTCCAATCCTCACTGATGGCCACATTTACTGCTCCCCCTCCCCCTTCATTGTCACTTACCTGTTCATACAACATTCAGAATCATTCACATCTTCAGCAGGTAAGTGATGAAGACTCTCACAGCTCACAGACAACCCCCCCCCCACCCCCAACTCTGTCCACCAACCCACTGGGTGCAGAATGAAAAGGGTCACTTACCTAGGGGTGGTCAGGTCTCCTCCTTATGGGGTAAGTTCTCCTCCTTGGGGGTGGTCAGATCTCCTCCTTGTGGGTGGTTAGGTCTCCTTCCTTGGGGGTGGTTAGGTCTCCTCCCTGGGGGGTAAGTTCTCCTCCTTGGGGGGTAAGTTCTCCTCCTTGTGGGTGGTCAGATCTTCTCCTTGGGGGTGGTAAGATCTCCTCCCTGGGGGGTAAGTTCTCCTCCTTGTGGGTGGTCAGATCTTCTCCTTGGGGGTGGTCAGATCTTCTCCTTGGGGTGGTAAGATCTCCTCCCTGGGGGGTAAGTTCTCCTCTTTGGGGTCAGCACTGTGAGGGGCTCCAGTTGACAGCAGATCTTACACTTCTGTGTACCTGGAGAGCAATCCAGAAGATAAGGGTCCAGGTGCCCCGTGTCACTGTGAGGAGGGGTGCCGGATCCCCTAGAGTGGGAACAGAGACAATGTACATTGAGGAGCCCCCACTGTCTTATGTCCTATCTCACTGAGGGGGGGAAATGGGGGTCCTATGTCTCTGTGGATGGAGTGGGAGGGGGGTCCTGTGACTCTGGGGATGGAGAGGGGGTCCTGTGACTCTGGGGATGGAGAGGGGGTCCTGTGACTCTGGGGATGGAGAGGGGGTCCTGTGACTCTGGGGATGGAGAGGGGGTCCTATGACTTTGGGGATGGAGAGGGGGTCCTATGACTTTGGGGATGGAGAGGGGGTCCTATGACTTTGGGGATGGAGAGGGGGTCCTATGACTCTAGGGATGGAGACAGGGTCCTATAACTTTGGGGATGGAGTGAAAGGGGGTCCTATGTCTCTGGGGTCCTCTGAATCTGGGGTCCTGTGTCTCTGGGGTAGTTTAAATCTGGGGTCCTGTGTCTCTAGGATCCTGTGTCTGCAGGGTCCTATGACTCCAGGGTGCTATGTCTATTGGGGTCCTGTAGCACTGGGGTCCTGTGTCTATGGGGTCCTGTGTCTATTGGGGTCCTGTAGCTCTGGGGTCCTGTGTCTCCGGGGTCTTCCGAACCTGGGTTCCTGTGTCTCTGGGGTCCTCTGAACCTGGGGTCCTGTGTCTCTGGGGTCCTGTGTCTCTGGGGTCCTCTGAATCTGGGGTCCTGTGTTTCTAGGATCCTATGTCTCTGGTGTCCTATTTCTCTGGGGTCCTGTGTCTCTGGGGGCCTATGACTCCGGGGTGCTATGTCTATTGGGGTCCTGTAGCTCTGGGGTCCTATGTCTATGGGGTCCTCTGAATCTGGGGTCCTGTGCCTCTAGGATCCTATGTCTCTGGGGTCCTGTGTCTCTGGGGTCCTATGACTCCAAGGTGCTATGTCTATTGGGGTACTGTGTCTATGGGGTCCTCTGAATTTGGGGTCCTGTGTCTCTAGGACCCTGACTCTGGGGTCCTATGATTCTTGGGTGCTATGTCTATTGGGGTCCTGTAGCTCTGGGGTCCTGTGTCTCTAGGATCCTATGTCTATTGGGGTCCTGTAGCTCTGGGGTACTGTGTCTATGGGGTCCTCTGAATCTGGGGTCCTGTGTCTCTAGGACCCTGATTCTGGGGTCCTATGACTCCGGGGTGCTATGTCTATTGGGGTCCTATGACTCTGGGGTCCTATGAGTCTGGGGTCCTATGACTTTGGGGTCCTATGACTCTGGGGTCCTGTGTCTCTAGGATCCTATGACTCTGGGGTCCTATGTCTCTAGGATCCTATGACTCTGGGGTCCTGTGTCTCTAGGATCCTGTGTCTCTGGGGTCCTGTGTTTCTGGGGTCCTGTGTCTCTGGGGTCCTGTGTCTCTAGGATCCTATGACTCCGGGGTGCTCTGTCTATTGGGGTCCTGTGTCTCTGAGGTCCTATGACTCTGGGGTCCTATGAGTCTGGGGTCCTATGACTTTGGGGTCCTATGACTCTGGGGTCCTGTGTCTCTAGGATCCTATGACTCTGGGGTCCTGTGTCTCTAGGATCCTATGACTCCGGGGTGCTCTGTCTATTGGGGTCCTGTAGCTCTGGGGTCCTGTGTCTCTAGGATCCTATGACTCTGGGGTCCTGTGTCTCTAGGATCCTATGTTTCTGGGGTCCTGTGTCTCTAGGATCCTGTGTCTCTGGGGTCCTGTGTCTCTGGGGTCCTGTGTCTCTAGGATCCTGTGTCTCTGGGGTCCTGTGTCTCTAGGATCCTATGTTTCTGGGGTCCTGTGTCTCTAGGATCCTGTGTCTCTGGGGTCCTGTAGCTCTGGGGTCCTGTGTCTCTGGGGTCCTGTGTCTCTAGGATCCTATGACTCCGGGGTGCTCTGTCTATTGGGGTCCTGTAGCTCTGGGGTCCTGTGTCTGTGTGAGGAGTCCTGTGTCGCAGTTCAGTTCTCTGACATTCCCATCCTCCTCCTCCCTCTGCTGTTCTCTCTTTGAATCTCTCTACTGCCCCTCATGGCAAAACCGGAGAGGAAAATTCCACAGAAGTCTTCTGACGGAACCCTTCACAGATCAGAGTTATTGGGGGGTGTGTGAGGGATGAGGATGAAATAGGGGTTCTAATATCAGCTACAGGGGTTCCTTTTCTGCAATATAGGGGTCAGATACAAAGGGATCCCCAACAGTTCTACTCCCTGAAACAAAGAGTCTGGGGTACATAGGAATTAATACTGGGGTACAGATGGATAAATACTGGGGTGCATACAGAATGGGGTACAGAGGGATAAATACCGGGGTGCACACCGAAAGGGGTTCAGAGGGATTAATACTGGGGGGCACACAGAATGGGGTACATAGGGACAAATACCGGGGTGCACACTGAAAGGGGTTCAGAGGGATTAATACTGGGGGGCACACAGAATGGGGTACATAGGGACAAATACTGGGGTGCACACAGAATGGGGTACAGAGGGACATATACTGGGGGCACACAGAATGGGGTACAGAGGGACAAATACTGGGGTGCACACAGAATTGGGTACAGAGGGACAAATACTGGGGGGCACACAGAATAAGGTACATAGGGATAAATACTGGGGGGCACACAGAATAAGGTACATAGGGATAAATACTGGGGGGCACACAGAATGGGGTACAGAGGGACAAATACTGGGGTGCACACAGAATTGGGTACAGAGGGACATATACTGGGGGGCACACAGAATGGGGTACAGAGGGACATATACTGGGGGCACACAGAATGGGGTACAGAGGGACAAATACTGGGGGCACACAGAATGGGGTACAGAGGGCTTAGTACTGGGGGACACACAGAATGGGGTTCAGAGGGATTAATACTGGGGTACACAGATTATAGGGTACAGAGTGATGTGCCTGCGCGGGTTTCCTCCGGGTTCTCCAGTTTTCTCCCACACTTCAAAGACTTTCTGGGAGGTAATTGGCTCCTGTCTACATAGTTCCCAGTATGTGTATGTGAGTCGGGGACCTTAGATTGTAAGCTCCTCAGGGACAGGGCTTGATGTGAATGTACAATATATTGACAACGCTATATAAGCACCGACAATTAATACATAATACTGGGGTACACACAGAAT
This sequence comes from Lithobates sylvaticus, assembly GCA_028564925.1. Lineage (NCBI taxonomy): Eukaryota > Metazoa > Chordata > Amphibia > Anura > Ranidae > Lithobates > Lithobates sylvaticus. Next base: position 1,454,986 of record CM053035.1, read on the forward strand.
GGGGTACAGAGGGCTTAGTACTGGGGTACACACAGAATGGGCTACAGGGGGATTAGTACTGGGGTACACACAGAATGGGGTACAGAGGTGTGACAGACCTAGCCGGGACTGAGGCTTTTGGGGAGGACTGAATGTGAGCCTCTTGCCGACTGATTATGGGCCCTGGATTTTAAGGGGCACAGGGTGAATGAGATCCCCACTATAATCTGTGCTAGTCATATTCAATGCTGTATATATGTATATGTGACGAATGCGGGTGTCAGGTCCCTGCCCTCCTCGCTAACTTGCGAGGCAGGACCGGCCAACCCTACACCACGCTGTCACTTACGTAACAATGCCACTCTCAGCAGCGCCCAGCACAAAGATTTTCCAGCTTGCGGGACCACAATCTATGTGCGAGCAGCCTGAGAGCGATTGTCACTGGGCTAATTACACAATTAACCCTTTAACTGCCACCACCCCCAGTTTAAAAGACCGAGCCGGGGGGACTCGTAATTTTAGCAATACCAATTATAATTTTAGAATAAGCGTCTACAACACACACACTGCCACCACAGACAGGTCTGCTCAGAAGCCTTAAGCCCCATACACACGGTCGGACAATCCGAGGACCAGGTCCGTCATACTTTGTCTGATGTTGGTTTTGCGTACACACGGTCAGACAAAGTTGTCGGAAAATCCGATCATTCTGAATGTGGTGACATTCGTTGCCTACGACGGGACTACGTAGAGGCTCGTAGCCAATAGCTTTGGTCTTGTAATGTGATCTGAGCATGCGTGGCACTTTGTCCGGTCGGACAACCGTACACACGATCGGATTTGGTGTGATCGGACCGGGTTGTCGGCAAATCTTTCCAGCAGGAGATAGGACTTTGTCCGTCGGACAATCCGACGTACACTGTCCGATGGTGCCTACACACGGTCTGATTTTTCAACAACATTGTCCGATCGGACAGAATCCATGAAAAAGTCCGACCGTGTGTATGGGGCTTTATTCTACAACAGTAGCGCTCTTCTAAGAGGCAGGTTCGTTTATAGCTTCCATTAAGAGCATTAGAGACAAGGCTTAACACTTTTCAACATAAGGGTTTATTATGAAAAGGTCAAAGTTGATGCAAATAAAACATTTACAGAAAAAGGATGTTTCAAAATATAAAGACAATATCCAGCCACAAAGAGATGAGGTAGAATCGGGAAGAAAGGATACTTGCAATTAATGTCCTGAGGGTTGATCAGAGTTCGATCGATAAGCAAAGGTAATCGGTTCTCAAACGTGGCAGATCTTCCTGCTTGGATGGTAATAGGAGAACTCACTTCATTGTCTTGGCCTCTCCTCTTTTCTGTCAAATCAAATGTTGACAGCGACCAGTGACCAATCGTCTGGTCATCTTGTGTAGGGGTTGGTTGCTGGGAGGTGTCTACTCTCATGACCCTGTCCCAGGTACACTTTGTGATACATATTCATATCTCTGCCTCTCTACTGTTTATAGGCTGCAGGTATTCATTTTAGTGATCAGCGTGATATTCGCTTCAAAATGAGTACACACATGACAGGTTTCCGAGTTCGGGGTTACCTAGGAGGAATAAGGGGGTCCCAGTGGCTTCCCATATGACCTGACATAGGGGTGTCTGGACTTGAAATGTTCCAATTTATCTGAGGAAACTAAATATGTCCACATTATGGCTATGCGGTTATTACTTTGGAAGTTATGAAACATGCTGTAATCTCATGACCAAACTGACTGTCTGCACGGTTAGGTATTTACGACCGATGTCTGTTGGTTCTCTGAATGGGGAGGGCGACAGTTTTACGACAGGCCTGATATCCTGCCAGGAGACATGAGCCCTGTTCACTGACCCAGCCAGGGTCTGCTTCCTCTGCTGAGATAACCTTTTGTTCCTTTTGAACTTTTAAAAGCTTTGAATTCCTAAAACAAGGAGAGGGAGGAGGGAGTTCAGAATTTTCTGTAATGTTACAGAAAAGCTGTCATGGCTGAATTCCAACATGGCAACCAGCCACAGCGTTTCATGTCCATTACGTGATATCGTTACAGTATATATAATGTGTGTTGTCTCATGCTGTTGGGACACACACTGTCAGATACTAATGTCATCACTCCAGCCACCTGTCTGTTGTGTAAATGAGTCTAGTCTGGCTTGTAAGAGTATTCCACACATTGTTGTTTGTGCTACTTAACCCTGTGTTTATGTTTATGGTAATGTGTATTGAATAGTTAGTGAGCTAGGAGACGTAAAGTCTTACCCTGAAAAGTCTCATCTCTCAGTCAACTAGTCTGAGTGTTGATTTAGATAATTAGCTCAGGTTAATTCTGTTTCTGGCTACAGGTGTATTGTTAGAGTAATATGAGCAGGAAGGGGGGGGGGGCTCCTCTTCTACTGTATTATAAATACTTGTCATTTTGGTTCTAATAAATCAGTCCCTGTTAGCACTAAGCAAGTCTCGTCTTGTTTTGTGCTTGTGAGCGGTTGGAATATCTAATATCTATATTCAGACTGGGAGGAAGTGGTATATGACGAAAGCCCTCAAGCGGAGTGTAGGGATGTTTCGTCACAGGAGGTATTAGTACTGGGGTACACAGAGAACTGGGTAAAGGGGAATTAGTACTGGGGTACACACAGAATGGGGTATAGAGGGCTTAGGACTGGGGTACTTACAGAATGGGGTACAGAGGGCTTAGTACTGGGGTACACACAGAATGGGGTACAGAAGGCTTAGTACTTGGGTACACACATAATGGGGTATATGGGGATTAGTACTGGGGTATACACAGAATGGGGTACAGAGGGCTTAGGACTGGGGTACTTACAGAACGGGTACAGAGGGCTTAGTACTGGGGTACACACAGAATGGGGTACAGAGGTATTAGTACTGGGGTATACACAGAATGGGGTACACACCGAATGGGGTACAGAGGTATTAGTACTGGGGTACACACATTATGGGGTACAGAGGGAATAGAACTGGGGTACACACAGAATGGGGTACAGAGGTATTAGTACTGGGGTATACACAGAATGGGGTACACACAGAATGGGGTACAGAGGGCTTAGTACTGGGGTACACACAGAATGCAGTACATAGGTATTAGTACCGGGGTACACACAGAATGGGGTACAGAGGGCTTAGTACTGGGGTACACACAGAATGGGGTACAGAGGGCTTAGTACTGGGGTACACACAGGATGGGGTACATAGGGCTTAGTAATGGGGTACACACAGAATGGGGTACAGAGGGATTAGTACTGGGGTATACACAGAATGGGGTACAGAGGGCTTAGGACTGGGGTACTTACAGAACGGGTACAGAGGGCTTAGGACTGGGGTACACACAGAATGGGGTACAGAGGTATTAGTACTGGGGTACACACAGAACGGAGTACAGCAGGAATAGAACTGGGGTACACACAGAGTGGGGTACAGAGGTATTAGTAATGAGGTACACACAGAATGGGGTACCCGCAGAATGGGGTACATCGGTATTAGTATTGGGGTACACACATAATGGGGTACAGAGGGAATAGAACTGGGGTACACACAGAATGGGGTACAGAGGTATTAGTACTGGGGTACATATGGAATGGGGTACAGAGGGCTTAGGACTGGGGTACTTACAAAACGGGTACAGAGGGCTTAGTACTGGGGTACACACAGAATGGGGTACAGAGGTATTAGTACTGGGGTATACACAGAACGGGGTACATCGGGAACAGAACTGGGGTACACACAGAATGGTGTACAGAAGTATTAGTACTGGGGTACACACAGAATGGGGTACAGAGGGAAAAGAACTGGGGTACACACAGAATGGGGTACAGAGGGAAAAGAACTGGGGTACACACAGAATGGGTACAGATGTATTAGTACTGGGGTACACACAGAACGGGGTACAGCGGAAAGAGAACTGGGGTACACACAGAATGGTGTACAGAGGTATTATTACCGGGGTACATACAGAACAGGGTACAGAGGGGTTAGTAATGGGGAACACCAGAAAGGGGTACAGAGGGATTAGTACTGGGGTACATACAGAACGGGGTACAGAGGGATTAGTACTGGGGTACACACATAATGGGGTACAGGGGGATTAGTACTGGGGTACATACAGAACGGGGTACAGAGGGATTAGTACTGGGGTACATACAGAACGGGGTACAGAGGGGTTAATACTGGGGTATACACAGAATGGGGTACAGAGGGCTTAGGACTGGGGTACTTACAGAACGGGTACAGAGGGCTTAGTACTGGGGTACACACAGAACGGGTACAGAGGTATTAGTACTGGGGTACACACAGAATGGAGTACAGCGGGAATAGAACTGGGGTACACACAGAATGGGTTCCAGAGGTATTAGTAATGGGGTACACACAGAATGGGGTACCCGCAGAATGGGGTACAGCAGTATTAGTATTGGGGTACACACATAATGGGGTACAGAGGGAATAGAACTGGGGTACACACAGAATGGGGTACAGAGGTATTAGTACTGGGGTACACACAAATGGGGTACAGAGGGCTTAGTACTGGGGTACACACAAATGGGGTACAGAGGGCTTAGTACTGGGGTACACACATAATGGAGTACAAAGGGCTTAGGACTGGGGTACTTACAAAACGGGTACAGAGGGCTTAGTACTGGGGTACACACAGAATGGGGTACAGAGGTATTAGTACTGGGGTACACACAGAACGGGGTACAGCTGGAACAGAACTGGGGTACACACAGAATGGGGTACAGAAGTATTAGTAATGGGGTACACACAGAATGGGGTACAGAGGGAAAAGAACTGGGGTACACACAGAATGGGTACAGATGTATTAGTACTGGGGTACACACAGAACGGGGTACAGCGGGAATAGAACTGGGGTACACACAGAATGGGGTACAGAGGTATTAATACCAGGGTACACACAGAATGGGGTACAGAGGTATTAGTAATGGGGTACACACAGAATGGGGTACAGAGGGCTTAGTACTGGGGTACACACAGAATGGGGTTCAGAGGGATTAATACTGGGGTACACAGATTATAGGGTACAGAGTGATGTGCCTGCGTGGGTTTCCTCCGGGTTCTCCCGTTTTCTCCCACACTGCAAAGACTTTCTGGGAGGTAATTGGCTCCTGTCTACATAGTTCCCAGTATGTGTATGTGAGTTGGGGACCTTAGATTGTAAGCTCCTCAGGGACAGGGCTTGATGTGAATGTACAATATATTGACAGCGCTATGCAAGTACCGAAAATGAATACATAATACTGGGGTACACACAGAACAGGGTACAGAGGACTTAGTACTGGGGTACACACAGAACGGGGTACAGAGGGCTTAGTACTGGGGTACACACAGAACGGGGTACAGAGGGCTTAGTACTGGGGTACACACAGAACGGGGTACAGAGGGCTTAGTACTGGGGTACCCACAGAATGGGGTACAGAGGGCTTAGTACTGGGGTACACACAAAATGGGGTACAGAGGGCTTAGTACTGGGGTACACACAGAATGGGGTACAGAGGGCTTAGTACTGGGGTACACACAGAATAGGGTACAGGGGGATTAGTACTGGGGTACCCACAGAATGGGGTACAGAGGGCTTAGTACTGGGGTACACATAGAATGGAGTACAGAGGGCTTAGTACTGGGGTACACACAGAACAGGGTACAGAGGGCTTAGTACTGGGGTACCCACAGAATGGGGTACAGAGGGCTTAGTACTGGGGTACACACAAAATGGGGTACAGAGGGCTTAGTACTGGGGTACACACAGAATGGGGTACAGAGGGCTTAGTACTGGGGTACACACAGAATGGGGTACAGAGGGCTTAGTACTGGGGTACACACAGGATGGGGTACATAGGGCTTAGTAATGGGGTACACACAGAATGGGGTACAGAGGGATTAGTACTGGGGTATACACAGAATGGGGTACAGAGGGCTTAGGACTGGGGTACTTACAGAACGGGTACAGAGGGCTTAGGACTGGGGTACACACAGAATGGGGTACAGAGGTATTAGTACTGGGGTACACACAGAACGGAGTACAGCAGGAATAGAACTGGGGTACACACAGAGTGGGGTACAGAGGTATTAGTAATGAGGTACACACAGAATGGGGTACCCGCAGAATGGGGTACATCGGTATTAGTATTGGGGTACACACATAATGGGGTACAGAGGGAATAGAACTGGGGTACACACAGAATGGGGTACAGAGGTATTAGTACTGGGGTACATATGGAATGGGGTACAGAGGGCTTAGGACTGGGGTACTTACAAAACGGGTACAGAGGGCTTAGTACTGGGGTACACACAGAATGGGGTACAGAGGTATTAGTACTGGGGTATACACAGAACGGGGTACATCGGGAACAGAACTGGGGTACACACAGAATGGGGTACAGAGGGAAAAGAACTGGGGTACACACAGAATGGGTACAGATGTATTAGTACTGGGGTACACACAGAACGGGGTACAGCGGAAATAGAACTGGGGTACACACAGAATGGTGTACAGAGGCATTATTACCGGGGTACATACAGAACAGGGTACAGAGGGGTTAGTAATGGGGAACACCAGAAAGGGGTACAGAGGGATTAGTACTGGGGTACATACAGAACGGGGTACAGAGGGGTTAGTACTGGGGTACACACAGAATGGGGTATAGAGGGCTTAGTACTGGGGTACACACAGAACGGGGTACAGAGGGTTTAGTACTGGGGTACACACAGAGTGGGGTATAGGGGGTTTAGTACTGGGGTACACACAGAACGGGGTACAGAGGGTTTAGTACTGGGGTACACACAGAATGGGGTACAGAGGGTTTAGTACTGGGGTACACACATAATGGGGTACAGGGGGATTAGTACTGGGGTACACACAGAATGGGGTACAGAGGGCTTAGTACTGGGGTACACACAGAATGGGGTAAAGGGGGATTAGTACTGGGGTACACACAGAATGGGGTACAGGGGGATTAGTACTGGGGTACACACAGAACGGGGTACAGAGGGATTAGTACTGGGGTACACACAGAATGGGGTATAGGGGGATTAGTACTGGGGTACACACAGAACGGGGTACAGAGGAATTAGTACTGGGGTACACACAGAACGGGGTACAGAGGGATTAGTACTGGGGTACACACAGAATGGGGTACAGAGGGATTAGTACTGGGGTACACACAGAATGGGGTATAGGGGGATTAGTACTGGGGTACACACAGAACGGGGTACAGAGGGATTAGTACTGGGGTACACACAGAACGGGGTACAGAGGAATTAGTACTGGGGTACACACAGAACGGGGTACAGGGGGCTTAGTACTGGGGTACACACAGAACGGGGTACAGAGGAATTAGTACTGGGGTACACACAGAACGGGGTACAGAGGGATTAGTACTGGGGTACACACATAATGGGGTATAGGGGGATTAGTACTGGGGTACACACAGAATGGGGTACAGGGGGATTAGTACTGGGGTACACACAGAATGGGGTACAGAGGGCTTAGTACTGGGGTACACACAGAATGGGGTATAGGGGGATTAGTACTGGGGTACACACAGAATGGGGTACAGGGGGATTAGTACTGGGGTACACACAGAACGGGGTACAGAGGGATTAGTACTGGGGTACATACAGAATGGGGTATAGGGGGATTAGTACTGGGGTACACACAGAATGGGGTACAGGGGGATTAGTACTGGGGTACACACAGAACGGGGTACAGAGGGATTAGTACTGGGGTACACACAGAACGGGGTACAGAGGGATTAGTACTGGGGTACACACAGAATGGGGTATAGGGGGATTAGTACTGGGGTACACACAGAATGGGGTACAGAGGGATTAGTACTGGGGTACACACAGAATGGGGTATAGGGGGATTAGTACTGGGGTACACACAGAATGGGGTACAGGGGGATTAGTACTGGGGTACACACAGAACGGGGTACAGAGGAATTAGTACTGGGGTACACACAGAACGGGGTACAGAGGAATTAGTACTGGGGTACACACAGAACGGGGTACAGAGGGATTAGTACTGGGGTACACACATAATGGGGTATAGGGGGATTAGTACTGGGGTACACACAGAACGGGGTACAGGGGGCTTAGTACTGGGGTACACACAGAATGGGGTACAGGGGGATTAGTACTGGGGTACACACAGAACGGGGTACAGGGGGAGACCCTGAGTGGCCGGATGTTGTGGGTCGGAGTGCTACTTTATGCCCCTGTAATAAATCTGTATAGTCCTTGCTGTGCCCCTCCCCCATGTCAGGTGTGTGAAGGTCGGGGGGGGCGGAGTGCACAATGGAGCGCGGCGGAGCGTTTCTCTGCATATAATGGGCCCTGCCGCCAGCGTCACCACCCACCACCTGACCGCCACTCCTCTACAACCATCAAGGTGAAAGAAAGCTCCCCTCCCCCCCATGAGCCGTGAACTACCCCCACAGTATAGGTTGGGGTTACTGGATTTTTTTGTGCCCCCCCATAATGAAGCACCCAAAGCGGCTGCCCCATTTGCCTATCCCTTGGCCCTGAATGCACCGGCCCCCTTGGTATCCTATGAGTGCCTATTGGTTGGTGCACTACAAGTCCCAGCATGCAGTGTCAGCAACAGTCAATAAACACCGATATCCCGGGACTTTTATGTCCTTACCACTGCACGTCTCTATAGGCCTGTCCTCCATCTATATGCTGGGAAGTGACAGTTATGTGACAGTTCAGGCACCGCAGTCCCTGGCTGGGACAGAATTGGGGTCTCTATAGGCCTGTCCTCCATCTATATGCTGGGAAGTGACAGTTATGTGACAGTTCAGGCACCGCAGTCCCTGGCTGGGACAGAATTGGGGTCTCTATAGGTCTCTCCTCAATCTATATGCTGGGAGGGGTAGGGAGTAGAGAGGGTGTAGAGGGATGAGTAGGGAAGGTGTAGAGGGATGAGTAGGGAAGGTGTAGAGGGATGAGTAGGGAGGGATGAGTAGGGAGGGTGTAGAGGGATGAGTAGGGAGGGTGTAGAGGGATGAGTAGGGAGGGTGTAGAGGGTTGAGTAGGGAGGGATGAGTAGGGAGGGTGTAGAGGGATGAGTAGTGATGGTGTAGAAGGATCAGTATGGAGGGTGTACAGGGATGAGTAGGGAGGGTGTAGAGGGATGAGTAGGGATGGTGTAGAGGGATGAGTAGGGCGGGTGTAGAGGGATGAATAGGGAGGGTGTAGAGGGAAAAGTAGGGAGGGTGTAGAGGGATGAGTAGGCAGGGTGTAGAGGGATGAGTAGGGAGGGATGAGTAGGGAGGGTATAGAGGCGATTCAGTTTGCATTGTAGCGCTATACAAATCATTCATTCAGAGGGATGAGTAGGGAGGGTGTAGTAGAGGGATGAGTAGGGGGGTGTAGTAGAGGGATGAGTAGGGGGTGTAGAGGGATGAGTAGGGAGGGTGTAGTAAAGGGATGAGTAGGGGAGTGTAGTAGAGGGATGAGTAGGGAGGGTGTAGTAGAGGGATGAGTAGGGTGGGTGTAGTAGAGGGAATGTGTAGTAGAGGGAGGATGTAGTAGAGGGATGAGTAGGGTGGTGTAGTAGAGGGATGAGTAGGGATGGTGTAGTAGAGGGATGAGTAGGTGGGTGTAGTAGAGGGATGAGTAGGGGGGTGTAGTAGAGGGATGAGTAAGAGGGTGTAGTAGAGGGATGAGTAGGGGGATGTAGTAGAGGGATGAGTAGGGGGGTGTAGTAGAGGGATGAGTAGGGGGGTGTAGTAGAGGGATGAGTAGGAGGGTGTAGAAGAGGGATGAGTAGGGGGATGTAGTAGAGGTATGAGTAGGGGGGTGTAGTAGAGGGATGAGTAGGGGGGTGTAGTAGAGGGATGAGTAGGAGGGTGTAGTAGAGGGATGCGTAGGGGGATGTAGTAGAGGGATGAGTAGAGGGTGTAGTAGAGGGATGAGTAGGGGGGTGTAGTAGAGGGATGAGTAGGAGGGTGTAGTAGAGGGATGAGTAGGGGGTGTAGTAGAGGGATGAGTAGGAGGGTGTAGTAGAGGGATGAGTAGGGGGTGTAGTAGAGGGATGAGTAGGGGGGTGTAGTAGTGGGATGAGTAGGGGGGTGTAGTAGAGGGATGAGTAGGAGGGTGTAGTAGAGGGATGAGTAGGGGGATGTAGTAGAGGGATGAGTAGGGGGGTGTAGTAGAGGGATGAGTAGGAGGGTGTAGTAGAGGGATGAGTAGGGGGATGTAGTAGAGGGATGAGTAGGGGGTGTAGTAGAGGGATGAGTAGGAGGGTGTAGTAGAGGGATGAGTAGGGGGTGTAGTAGAGGGATGAGTAGGGGGATGTAGTAGAGGGATGAGTAGGGGGGTGTAGTAGAGGGATGAGTAGGAGGGTGTAGTAGAGGGATGAGTAGGGGGGTGTAGTAGAGGGATGAGTAGGAGGGTGTAGTAGAGGGATGAGTAGGGGGGTGTAGTAGAGGGATGAGTAGGGGGGTGTAGTAGAGGGATGAGTAGGAGGGTGTAGTAGAGGGATGAGTAGGGGGTGTAGTAGAGGGATGAGTAGGGGGGTGTAGTAGAGGGATGAGTAGGAGGGTGTAGTAGAGGGATGAGTAGGGGGTGTAGTAGAGGGATGATAAATCTGTTTTGTTTCACATCTCTGCTGAAGGAAACGGATTTCTGTGTATTTGCTTATGTAAGGCCTGTACACACGATGTGTAAGTGGCATGAAAATGGGACCCGTAGTAGTGCCGGGACTGAGGTGGTAGTAGTGCCGGGACTGAGGTGGTAGTAGTGCCGGGACTGAGGTGGTAGTAGTGCCGGGACTGAGGTGGTAGTAGTGCCGGGACTGAGGTGGTAGTAGTGCCGGGACTGAGGTGGTAGTAATGGGGGACGACTCGTCACGCTACTTATAAGTGTGAAAGGGGAATAAATCTTTTTATTTTCGTTTCTTTGTATATTTTGTCAATTTGATTTTATCAGGAAGTTGGAAGTTTTTAGGATTTTTATTCAAGAAAAAGATACAGATCAGTATGAAGGGAAACTGTCAGTGATCACATCTCCAGACTCTGCGCTCTGATTGGCTGCTCAGTGATACAATGTATATAATGTAACTACAGATCCGAATACACAACAATTACTGCACAGAGATTATCCCTCCACAATGTCATCAGAATACAGACCCGGGAACTCAGCACAGGGATGGTGGGAACCCCTCATAATGGGCACAGCGGGTGTACAGACCCGGGAACTCAGCACAGGGATGGTGGGAACCCCTCATAATGGGCACAGCGGGTGTACAGACCTGGGAACTCAGCACAGGGATGGTGGGAACCCCTCATAATGGGCACAGCGGGTGTTCAGACCCGGGAACTCAGCACAGGGATGGTGGGAACCCCTCATAATGGGCACAGAAGGTGTACAGACCTGGGAACTCAGCACAGGGATGGTGGGAACCCCTCATAATGGGCACAGCGGGTGTTCAGACCCGGGAACTCAGCACAGGGATGGTGGGAACCCCTCATAATGGGCACAGCGGGTGTACAGACCCGGGAACTCAGCACAGGAATGGTGAGAACCCCTCAATGGGCACAGCGAGTGTACAGACCCGGGAACTCAGCACAGGGATGGTGGGAACCCCTCATAATGGGCACAGCGGGTGTACAGACCCGGGAACTCAGCACAGGGATGGTGGGAACCCCTCATAATGGGCACAGCAAGTGTACAGACCCGGGAACTCAGCACAGGGATGGTGAGAACCCCTCAATGGGCACAGCGAGTGTACAGACCCGGGAACTCAGCACAGGGATGGTGGGAACCCCTCATAATGGGCACAGCGGGTGTACAGACCCGGGAACTCAGCACAGGGATGGTGGGAACCCCTCATAATGGGCACAGCGGGTGTACAGACCCGGGAACTCAGCACAGGGATGGTGGGAACCCCTCATAATGGGCACAGCGGGTGTACAGACCCGGGAACTCGGCACAGGGATGGTGGGAATCCCTCATAATGGGCACAGCGGGTGTACAGACTCGGGAACTCAGCACAGGGATGGTGGGGAATCCCTCATAATGGGCACAGCGGGTGTACAGACCCGGGAACTCAGCACAGGGATGGTGGGAACCCCTCATAATGGGCACAGCGGGTGTACAGACCCGGGAACTCAGCACAGGGATGGTGGGAACCCCTCATAATGGGCACAGCGGGTGTACAGACCCGGGAACTCAGCACAGGGATGGTGGGAACCCCTCATAATGGGCACAGCGGGTGTACAGACCCGGGAACTCGGCACAGGGATGGTGGGAACCCCTCATAATGGGCACAGCGGGTGTACAGACCCGGGAACTCGGCACAGGGATGGTGAGAACCCCTCATAATGGGCACAGCGGGTGTACAGACCCGGGAACTCAGCACAGGGATGGTGGGAGCCCCTCATAATGGGCACAGCGGGTGTACAGACCCGGGAACTCAGCACAGGGATGGTGAGAACCCCTCATAATGGGCACAGCGGGTGTACAGACCCGGGAACTCAGCACAGGGATGGTGGGAACCCCTCATAATGGGCACAGCGGGTGGAGGGATTTTGTGGTCGGGTGACTTCTCTCTATTCTCCATCTCGGGAAGGTCTCTACGCCTGAATTACATTTTTTGCCCTCTAGAAAAAACATCAACAGGAATTCTTCCTGACGGGTTGGCGTGTTGTTGGTCTCTCGGCGGCCCCATCACTTATCTCTCCTTTCTCTGAGCTAATCCTCCATGTAAAGAGGGATCACATCATGGTGATCCCTCCGCGTCACTTCCCCCGTGACTGCAATCTGCTGATGTTTGTCCTCTCAACCAAACACTCATCATAGTAAACAGCTTGTACCGCCATCCCTCTAACAACCCCCAACACCACTATCCAAACTACTACAACTCCTAACATCCACCCACCTACCACAACAACCTCCCACCAAACTACTACAACTCCCACCATCCACCCAACTACAACAACAACCTCCCACCAAACTACTACAACTCCCACCATCCACCCAACTACCACAACAACCTCCTGCCAAACTACTACAACTCCTAACATCCACCCACGTACCACAACAACCTTCCACCAAACTACTACAACTCCCACCATCCACCCACCTACTACAACCACCTCCCACCAAACTACTACAACTCCCACCATCCACCCAACTACTACAACCACCTCCCGCAAAACTACTACAACTCCCACCATCCACCCAACTACCACAACAACCTCCTTCCAAACTACTACAACTCCCACCATCCACCCAACTACCACAACAACCTCCCACCAAACTACTACAACTCCTAACATCCACCCAACTACCACAACAACCTCCTGCCAAACTACTACAACTCCTAACATCCACCCAACTACCACAACAACCTCCCACCAAACTACTACAACTCCCACCATCCACCCACCTACCACAACAACCTCCCACCAAACTACTACAACTCCTAACATCCACCCACCTACCACAACAACCTCCCACCAAACTACTACAACTCCTAACATCCACCCACCTACCACAACAACCTCCCACCAAACTACTACAACTCCTAACATCCACCCACCTACCACAACAACCTCCCACCAAACTACTACAACTCCTAACATCCACCCAACTACCACAACAACCTCCCACCAAACTACTACAACTCCCACCATCCACCCACCTACCACAACAACCTCCCACCAAACTACTACAACTCCTAACATCCACCCACCTACCACAACAACCTCCCACCAAACTACTACAACTCCTAACATCCACCCACCTACCACAACAACCTCCCACCAAACTACTACAACTCCCACCATCCACCCACCTACCACAACAACCTCCCACCAAACTACTACAACTCCTAACATCCACCCAACTACCACAACAACCTCCCACCAAACTACTACAACTCCCACCATCCACCCACCTACCACAACAACCTCCCACCAAACTACTACAACTCCTAACATCCACCCACCTACCACAACAACCTTCCACCAAACTACAACTCCCACCATCCACCCACCTACCACAACAACCTCCCACCAAACTACTACAACTCCCACCATCCACCCACCTACCACAACAACCTCCCACCAAACTACTACAACTCCTAACATCCACCCAACTACCACAACAACCTCCCACCAAACTACTACAACTCCCACCATCCACCCACCTACCACAACAACCTCCCACCAAACTACTACAACTCCTAACATCCACCCAACTACCACAACAACCTCCCACCAAACTACTACAACTCCCACCATCCACCCACCTACCACAACAACCTCCCACCAAACTACTACAACTCCTAACATCCACCCACCTACCACAACAACCTCCTTCCAAACTACTACAACTCCCACCATCCACAATAACATCCCATCAAAGTACTACAACTCCCACTATAAACACACAGGAGCCCCATAGGGCCACATCAGCCTCCCACCCTCCTCTGTACAGATCTGTGTATTGACTCTTCTGCATCTCCAATAATGACAACACTACAGAAAGAATCAGAAGGACACACAAGGGGCTTTGCTGACATCTTGTGGCCATTGGCAGAATTGTACCCTTCTGGATGTCTGGCTGGTCTGTGCAGGATTGTGAGGATATCCAGCGATCAGCAGGTCAGCAATTCTGGAAATTTTCATTCATGAATATTGGCAAAATCATAATTGTCCTGTTATTTAATGTACAGCTGCTTACATTCCATTGGTTAGTGTATATCTCCAGGTCAGACTCCTCCTAGTTTGTGTCTCTGCCCCTCCCACAATGGGGAGATTTCCTGCAGTAGTTTGTGTCTCTGCCCCTCCCACAATGGGGAGATTTCCTGCAGTAGTTTGTGTCTCTGCCCCTCCCACAATGGGGGGATTTCCTGCAGTAGTTTGTGTCTCTGCCCCTCCCACAATGGGGGGATTTCCTGCAGTAGTTTGTGTCTCTGCCCCTCCCACAATGGGGGGATTTCCTGCAGTAGTTTGTGTCTCTGCCCCTCCCACAATGGGAAGATTTCCCGCAGTAGTTTGTGTCTCTGCCCCTCCCACAATGGGGAGATTTCCTGCAGTAGTTTGTGTCTCTGCCCCTCCCACAATGGGAGATTTCCTGCAGTAGTTTGTGTCTCTGCCCCTCCCACAATGGGGAGATTTCCTGCAGTAGTTTGTGTCTCAGCCCCTCCCACAATGGGGAGATTTCCTGCAGTAGTTTGTGTCTCTGCCCCTCCCACAATGGGGAGATTTCCCTGCAGTAGTTTGTGTCTCTGTCCCTCCCACAATGGGGAGATTTCCTGCAGTAGTTTGTGCCTCTGCCCCTCCCACAATGGGGAGATTTCCTGCAGTAGTTTGTGTCTCTGCCCCTCCCACAATGGGGGGATTTACTGCAGTAGTTTGTGTCTCTGCCCCTCCCACAATGGGGAGATTCCCCCCAGTAGTTTGTGTCTCTGCCCCTCCCACAATGGGGAGATTTCCTCCAGTAGTTTGTGTCTCTGCCCCTCCCACAATGGGGAGATATTCTGCAGTAGTTTGTGTCTCTGCCCCTCCCACAATGGGGAGATTTCCTGCAGTAGTTTGTGTCTCTGCCCCTCCCACAATGGGGAGATTTCCTGCAGTAGGTTTTGTCTCTGCCCCTCCCACAATGGGGAGATTTCCTGCATTAGTTTGTGTCTCGGCCCCTCCCACAATGGGGGAGATTTCCGGCAGTAGTTTGTGTCTCTGCCCCTCCCACAATGGGGAGATTTCCTGCAGTAGTTTGTGTCTCTGCCCCTCCCACAATGGGGGGATTTCCTGCAGTAGTTTGTGTCTCTGCCCCTCCCACAATGGGGGGATTTCCTGCAGTAGTTTGTGTCGCTGCCTCTCCCACAATGGGGAGATTTCCTGCAGTAGTTTGTGTCTCTGCCCCTCCCACAATGGGGAGATTTCCTGCAGTAGTTTGTGTCTCTGCCCCTCCCACAATGGGGAGATTTCCTGCAGTAGTTTGTGTCTCTGCCCCTCCCACAATGGGGAGATTTCCTGCAGTAGCTTGTGTCTCTGCCCCTCCCACAATGGGGGGATTTCCTGCAGTAGTTTGTGTCTCTGCCCCTCCCACAATGGGGGGATTTCCTGCAGTAGTTTGTGTCTCTGCCCCTCCCACAATGGGGAGATTTCCTGCAGTAGTTTGTGTCTCTGCCCCTCCCACAATGGGGGGATTTCCTGCAGTAGTTTGTGTCTCTGCCCCTCCCACAATGGGGAGATATTCTGCAGTAGTTTGTGTCTCTGCCCCTCCCACAATGGGGAGATTTCCTGCAGTAATTTGTGTCTCTGCCCCTCCCACAATGGGGAGATTTCCTGCAGTAGTTTGTGTCTCTGCCCCTCCCAAAATGGGGAGATTTCCTGCAGTAGTTTGTGTCTCTGCCCCTCCCACAATGGGGAGATTTCCTGCAGTATTTTGTGTCTCTGCCCCTCCCACAATGGGAAGATTTCCCGCAGTAGTTTGTGTCTCTGCCCCTCCCACAATGGGGAGATTTCCTGCAGTAGTTTGTGTCTCTGCCCCTCCCACAATGGGGAGATTTCCTGCAGTAGTTTGTGTCTCTGCCCCTCCCACAATGGGGAGATTTCCTGCAGTAGTTTGTGTCTCTGCCCCTCCCACAATGGGGAGATTTCCTGCAGTAGTTTGTGTCTCTGCCCCTCCCACAATGGGGAGATTTCCTGCAGTATTTTGTGTCTCTGCCCCTCCCACAATGGGGAGATTTCCTGCAGTAGTTTGTATCTCAGCCCCTCCCACAATGGGGAGATTTCCTGCAGTAGTTTGTGTCTCTGCCCCTCCACAATGGGGAGATTTCCTGCAGTAGTTTGTGTCTCTGCCCCTCCCACAATGGGGAGATTTCCTGCAGTAGTTTGTGTCTCTGCCCCTCCCACAATGATGGGATTTCCTGCAGTAGTTTGTGTCTCTGCCCCTCCCACAATGGGGAGATTTCCTGCAGTAGTTTGTGTCTCTGCCCCTCCCACAATGGGGAGATTTCCTGCAGTATTTTGTGTCTCTGCCCCTCCCACAATGGGGAGATTTCCTGCAGTAGTTTGTATCTCAGCCCCTCCCACAATGGGGAGATTTCCCGCAGTAGTTTGTGTCTCTGCCCCTCCCACAATGGGGAGATTTCCTGCAGTAGTTTGTGTCTCTGCCCCTCCCACAATGGGGAGATTTCCTGCAGTAGTTTGTGTCTCTGCCCCTCCCACAATGGGGAGATTTCCTGCAGTAGTTTGTGTCTCTGCCCCTCCCACAATGGGGAGATTTCCTGCAGTACTTTGTGTCTCTGCCCCTCCCACAATGGGGAGATTTCCTGCAGTATTTTGTGTCTCTGCCCCTCCCACAATGGGGAGATTTCCTGCAGTAGTTTGTATCTCAGCCCCTCCCACAATGGGGAGATTTCCTGCAGTAGTTTGTGTCTCTGCCCCTCCCACAATGGGGAGATTTCCTGCAGTAGTTTGTGTCTCTGCCCCTCCCACAATGGGGAGATTTCCCCCAGTAGGTTGTGTCTCTGCCCCTCCCACAATGGGGAGATTTCCTGCAGTAGTTTGTGTCCCTGCCCCTCCCACAATGATGGGATTTCCTGCAGTAGTTTGTGTCTCTGCCCCTCCCACAATGGGGAGATTTCCTGCAGTAGTTTGTGTCTCTGCCCCTCCCACAATGGGGAGATTTCCTGCAGTATTTTGTGTCTCTGCGCCTCCCACAATGGGGAGATTTCCTGCAGTAGTTTGTGTCTCTGCCCCTCCCACAATGGGGAGATGTTCTGCAGTAGTTTGTATCTCAGCCCCTCCCACAATGGGGAGATTTCCTGCAGTAGTTTGTGTCTCTGCCCCTCCCACAATGGGGAGATTTCCTGCAGTAGTTTGTGTCTCTGCCCCTCCCACAATGGGGGGATTTCCTGCAGTAGTTTGTGTCTCTGCCCCTCCCACAATGGGGGGATTTCCTGCAGTAGTTTGTGTCTCTGCCCCTCCCACAATGGGGGATTTCCTGCAGTAGTTTGTGTCTCTGCCCCTCCCACAATGGGGAGATTTCCTGCAGTAGTTTGTGTCTCTGCCCCTCCCACAATGGGGAGATTTCCTGCAGTAGTTTGTGTCTCTGCCCCTCCCACAATGGGGAGATTTCCTGCAGTAGTTTGTGTGTCTGCCCCTCCCACAATGGGGAGATTTCCTGCAGTAGTTTGTGTCTCTGCCCCTCCCACAATGGGGAGATTTCCTGCAGTAGTTTGTGTCTCTGCCCCTCACACAATGATGGGATTTCCTGCAGTAGTTTGTGTCTCTGCCCCTCCCACAATGGGGAGATTTCCTGCAGTAGTTTGTGTCTCTGCCCCTCCCACAATGGGGGGATTTCCTGTAGTAGTTTGTGTCTCTGCCCCTCCCACAATGGGGAGATTTCCCCCCAGTAGTTTGTGTCTCTGCCCCTCCCACAATGGGGAGATTTCCTGCAGTAGTTTGTGTCTCTGCCCCTCCCACAATGGGGAGATTTCCTGCAGTAGTTTGTGTCTCTGCCCCTCCCACAATGGGGAGATTTCCTGCAGTAGTTTGTGTCCCTGCCCCTCCCACAATGGTGAGATTTCCTGCAGTAGTTTGTGTCTCTGCTCCTCCCACAATGGGGAGATTTCCTGCATTAGTTTGTGTCTCTGCCCCTCCCACAATGGGGAGATTTCCTGCAGTAGTTTGTGTCTCTGCTCCTCCCACAATGGGGAGATTTCCTGCAGTAGTTTGTGTCTCTGCTCCTCCCACAATGGGGAGATTTCCTGCAGTAGTTTGTGTCTCTGCCCCTCCCACAATGGGGAGATTTCCTGCAGTAGTTTGTGTCTCTGCCCCTCCCACAATGGGGAGATTTCCTGCAGTAGTTTGTGTCTCTGCCCCTCCCACAATGGGGAGATTTCCTTCAGTAGTTTGTGTCTCTGCCCCCTCCCACAATGGGGAGATTTCCCCCAGTAGTTTGTGTCTCTGCCCCTCCCACAATGGGGAGATTTCCTGCAGTAGTTTGTGTCTCTGCCCCTCCCACAAAGGGGGGATTTCCTCCAACCAAAGTGTCTCTGCCCCTCCCACAATGGGGAGATTTCCTGCAGTAGTTTGTGTCTCTGCCCCTCCCACAATGGGGAGATTTTCCTGCAGTAGTTTGTGTCTCTGCCCCTCCCACAATGGGGAGATTTCCTGCAGTAGTTTGTGTCTCTGCCCCTCCCACAATGGGGAGATTTCCTGCAGTAGTTTGTGTCTCTGCCCCTCCCACAATGGGGGGATTTCCTGTAGTAGTTTGT
This sequence comes from Lithobates sylvaticus, assembly GCA_028564925.1. Taxonomy (NCBI): domain Eukaryota; kingdom Metazoa; phylum Chordata; class Amphibia; order Anura; family Ranidae; genus Lithobates; species Lithobates sylvaticus. The sequence continues at coordinate 1,474,266 of CM053035.1, forward strand.
GTCTCTGCCCCTCCCACAATGGGGAGATTTCCCCCCAGTAGTTTGTGTCTCTGCCCCTCCCACAATGGGGAGATTTCCCCCCAGTAGTTTGTGTCTCTGCCCCTCCCACAATGGGGAGATTTCCCCAGTAGTTTGTGTCTCTGCCCCTCCCACAATGGGGAGATTTCCTGCAGTAGTTTGTGTCTCTGCCCCTCCCACAATGGGAGATTTCCTGCAGTAGTTTGTGTCTCTGCCCCTCCCACAATGGGGAGATTTCCTGCAGTAGTTTGTGTCTCTGCCCCTCCCACAATGGGGAGATTTCCTGCAGTAGTTTGTGTCTCTGCCCCTCCCACAATGGGGGGATTTCCTGTAGTAGTTTGTGTCTCTGCCCCTCCCACAATGGGGGGATTTCCTGCAGTAGTTTGTGTCTCTGCCCCTCCCACAATGGGGAGATTTCCTGCAGTAGTTTGTGTCTCTGCCCCTCCCACAATGGTGAGATTTCCTGCAGTAGTTTGTGTCTCTGCCCCTCCCACAATGGGGAGATTTCCTGCAGTAGTTTGTGTCTCTGCTCCTCCCACAATGGGGAGATTTCCTGCAGTAGTTTGTGTCTCTGCCCCTCCCACAATGGGGAGATGTTCTGCAGTAGTTTGTGTCTCTGCCCCTCCCACAATGGGGAGATTTCCTGCAGTAGTTTGTGTCTCTGCCCCTCCCACAAAGGGGGGATTTCCTCCAACCAAAGTGTCTCTGCCCCTCCCACAATGGGGAGATTTCCTGCAGTAGTTTGTGTCTCTGCCCCTCCCACAATGGGGAGATTTCCTGCAGTAGTTTGTGTCTCTGCCCCTCCCACAATGGGGAGATTTCCTGCAGTAGTTTGTGTCTCTGCTCCTCCCACAATGGGGAGATTTCCTGCAGTAGTTTGTGTCTCTGCCCCTCCCACAATGGGGAGATGTTCTGCAGTAGTTTGTGTCTCTGCCCCTCCCACAATGGGGAGATTTCCTGCAGTAGTTTGTGTCTCTGCCCCTCCCACAATGGGGAGATTTCCTGCAGTAGTTTGTGTCTCTGCCCCTCCCACAATGGGGAGATATTCTGCAGTAGTTTGTGTCTCTGCCCCTCCCACAATGGGGAGATTTCCTGCAGTAGTTTGTGTCTCTGCCCCTCCCACAATGGGGAGATTTCCTGCAGTAGTTTGTGTCTCTGCCCCTCCCACAATGGGGAGATTTCCTGCAGTAGTTTGTGTCTCTGCCCCTCCCACAATGGGGAGATTTCCTGCAGTAGTTTGTGTCTCTGCCCCTCCCACAATGGGGAGATTTCCTGCAGTAGTTTGTGTCTCTGCCCCTCCCACAATGGGGAGATTTCCTGCAGTAGTTTGTGTCTCTGCCCCTCCCACAATGGGGAGATTTCCTGCAGTAGTTTGTGTCTCTGCCCCTCCCACAATGGGGAGATTTCCTGCAGTAGTTTGTGTCTCTGCCCCTCCCACAATGGGGAGATTTCCTGCAGTAGTTTGTGTCTCTGCCCCTCCCACAATGGGGAGATTTCCTGCAGTAGTTTGTGTCTCTGCCCCTCCCACAAAGGGGGGATTTCCTCCAACCAAAGTGTCTCTGCCCCTCCCACAATGGGGAGATTTCCTGCAGTAGTTTGTGTCTCTGCCCCTCCCACAATGGGGAGATTTCCTGCAGTAGTTTGTGTCTCTGCCCCTCCCACAATGGGGAGATTTCCTGCAGTAGTTTGTGTCTCTGCCCCTCCCACAATGGGGAGATTTCCTGCAGTAGTTTGTGTCTCTGCCCCTCCCACAATGGGGAGATTTCCTGCAGTAGTTTGTGTCTCTGCCCCTCCCACAAAGGGGGGATTTCCTCCAACCAAAGTGTCTCTGCCCCTCCCACAATGGGGAGATTTCCTGCAGTAGTTTGTGTCTCTGCCCCTCCCACAATGGGGAGATTTCCTGCAGTAGTTTGTGTCTCTGCCCCTCCCACAATGGGGAGATTTCCTGCAGTAGTTTGTGTCTCTGCCCCTCCCACAATGGGGAGATTTCCTGCAGTAGTTTGTGTCTCTGCCCCTCCCACAATGGGGAGATTTCCTGCAGTAGTTTGTGTCTCTGCCCCTCCCACAATGGGGGGATTTCCTGTAGTAGTTTGTGTCTCTGCCCCTCACACAATGATGGGATTTCCTGCAGTAGTTTGTGTCTCTGCCCCTCCCACAATGGGGGGATTTCCTGCAGTAGTTTGTGTCTCTGCCCCTCCCACAATGGGGGGATTTCCTGTAGTAGTTTGTGTCTCTGCCCCTCCCACAATGGGGAGATTTCCCCCCAGTAGTTTGTGTCTCTGCCCCTCCCACAATGGGGAGATTTCATGCAGTAGTTTGTGTCTCTGCCCCTCCCACAATGGGGAGATTTCCTGCAGTAGTTTGTGTCTCTGCCCCTCCCACAATGGTGAGATTTCCTGCAGTAGTTTGTGTCTCTGCCCCTCCCACAATGGGGGGATTTCCTGTAGTAGTTTGTGTCTCTGCCCCTCCCACAATGGGGGGATTTCCTGCAGTAGTTTGTGTCTCTGCCCCTCCCACAATGGGGAGATTTCCCCCCAGTAGTTTGTGTCTCTGCCCCTCCCACAATGGGGAGATTTCCTGCAGTAGTTTGTGTCTCTGCCCCTCCCACAATGGGGAGATTTCCTGCAGTAGTTTGTGTCTCTGCCCCTCCCACAATGGGGAGATTTCCTGCAGTAGTTTGTGTCTCTGCCCCTCCCACAATGGGGAGATTTCCTGCAGTAGTTTGTGTCTCTGCCCCTCCCACAATGGGGAGATTTCCTGCAGTAGTTTGTGTCTCTGCCCCTCCCACAAAGGGGGGATTTCCTCCAACCAAAGTGTCTCTGCCCCTCCCACAATGGGGAGATTTCCTGCAGTAGTTTGTGTCTCTGCCCCTCCCACAATGGGGAGATTTCCTGCAGTAGTTTGTGTCTCTGCCCCTCCCACAATGGGGAGATTTCCTGCAGTAGTTTGTGTCTCTGCCCCTCCCACAATGGGTGGATTTCCTGCAGTAGTTTGTGTCTCTGCCCCTCCCACAATGGGGAGATTTCCTGTAGTAGTTTGTGTCTCTGCCCCTCCCACAATGGGGGGATTTCCTGCAGTAGTTGGTGTCTCTGCCCCTCCCACAATGAGGAGATTTCCTGCAGTAGTTTGTGTCTCTGCCCCTCCCACAATGGGGAGATTTCCTGCAGTAGTTGGTGTCTCTGCCCCTCCCACAATTGGGAGATTTCCTGCAGTAGTTGGTGTCTCTGCCCCTCCCACAATGGGGAGATTTCCTGCAGTAGTTTGTGTCTCTGCCCCTCCCACAATGGGGAGATTTCCTGCAGTAGTTTGTGTCTCTGCCCCTCCCACAATGGGGAGATTTCCTGCAGTAGTTTGTGTCTCTGCCCCTCCCACAATGGGGAGATTTCCTGCAGTAGTTTGTGTCTCTGCCCCTCCCACAATGGGGAGATTTCCTGCAGTAGTTTGTGTCTCTGCCCCTCCCACAATGGGGGGATTTCCTGCAGTAGTTTGTGTCTCTGCCCCTCCCACAATGGGGAGATTTCCCCCAGTAGTTTGTGTCTCTGCCCCTCCCCCAATGGGGAGATTTCCTGCAGTAGTTTGTGTCTCTGCCCCTCCCACAATGGGGAGATTTCCTGCAGTAGTTTGTGTCTCTGCCCCTCCCACAATGGGGAGATTTCCTGCAGTAGTTTGTGTCTCTGCCCCTCCCACAATGGGGAGATTTCCTGCAGTAGTTTGTGTCTCTGCCCCTCCCACAATGGGGAGATTTCCTGCAGTAGTTTGTGTCTCTGCCCCTCCCACAATGGGGAGATTTCCTGCAGTAGTTTGTGTCTCTGCCCCTCCCACAATGGGGAGATTTCCTGCAGTAGTTTGTGTCTCTGCCCCTCCCACAATGGGGAGATTTCCTGCAGTAGTTTGTGTCTGCCCCTCCCACAATGGGGAGATTTCCTGCAGTAGTTTGTGTCTCTGCCCCTCCCACAATGGGGAGATTTCCTGCAGTAGTTTGTGTCTCTGCCCCTCCCACAATGGGGAGATTTCCTGCAGTAGTTTTGTGTCTCTGCCCCTCCCACAATGGGGAGATTTCCTGCAGTAGTTTGTGTCTCTGCCCCTCCCACAATGGGGGAGATTTCCTGCAGTAGTTTGTGTCTCTGCCCCTCCCACAATGGGGAGATTTCCTGCAGTAGTTTGTGTCTCTGCCCCTCCCACAATGGGGAGATTTCCTGCAGTAGTTTGTGTCTCTGCCCCTCCCACAATGGGGAGATTTCCTGCAGTAGTTTGTGTCTCTGCCCCTCCCACAATGGGGAGATTTCCTGCAGTAGTTTGTGTCTCTGCCCCTCCCACAATGGGGAGATTTCCTGCAGTAGTTTGTGTCTCTGCCCCTCCCACAATGGGGAGATTTCCTGCAGTAGTTTGTGTCTCTGCCCCTCCCACAATGGGGAGATTTCCTGCAGTAGTTTGTGTCTCTGCCCCTCCCACAATGGGGAGATTTCCTGCAGTAGTTTGTGTCTCTGCCCCTCCCACAATGGGGAGATTTCCTGCAGTAGTTTTGTGTCTCTGCCCCTCCCACAATGGGGAGATTTCCTGCAGTAGTTTGTGTCTCTGCCCCTCCCACAATGGGGAGATTTCCTGCAGTAGTTTGTGTCTCTGCCCCTCCCACAATGGGGGATTTCCTGCAGTAGTTTGTGTCTCTGCCCCTCCCACAATGGGGAGATTTCCTGCAGTAGTTTGTGTCTCTGCCCCTCCCACAATGGGGAGATTTCCTGCAGTAGTTTTTGTGTCTCTGCCCCTCCCACAATGGGGAGATTTCCTGCAGTAGTTTGTGTCTCTGCCCCTCCCACAATGGGGGATTTCCTGCAGTAGTTTGTGTCTCTGCCCCTCCCACAATGGGGAGATTTCCTGCAGTAGTTTGTGTCTCTGCCCCTCCCACAATGGGGGATTTCCTGCAGTAGTTTGTGTCTCTGCCCCTCCCACAATGGGGGATTTCCTGCAGTAGTTTGTGTCTCTGCCCCTCCCACAATGGGGGGATTTCCTGCAGTAGTTTGTGTCTCTGCCCCTCCCACAATGGGGAGATTTCCTGCAGTAGTTTGTGTCTCTGCCCCTCCCACAATGGGGGATTTCCTGCAGTAGTTTGTGTCTCTGCCCCTCCCACAATGGGGAGATTTCCTGCAGTAGTTTGTGTCTCTGCCCCTCCCACAATGGGGGGATTTCCTGCAGTAGTTTGTGTCTCTGCCCCTCCCACAATGGGGGATTTCCTGCAGTAGTTTGTGTCTCTGCCCCTCCCACAATGGGGAGATTTCCTGCAGTAGTTTGTGTCTCTGCCCCTCCCACAATGGGGGATTTCCTGCAGTAGTTTGTGTCTCTGCCCCTCCCACAATGGGGGATTTCCTGCAGTAGTTTGTGTCTCTGCCCCTCCCACAATGGGGGGATTTCCTGCAGTAGTTTGTGTCTCTGCCCCTCCCACAATGGGGGGATTTCCTGCAGTAGTTTGTGTCTCTGCCCCTCCCACAATGGGGGGATTTCCTGCAGTAGTTTGTGTCTCTGCCCCTCCCACAATGGGGAGATTTCCTGCAGTAGTTTGTGTCTCTGCCCCTCCCACAATGGGGGGATTTCCTGCAGTAGTTTGTGTCTCTGCCCCTCCCACAATGGGGAGATTTCCTGCAGTAGTTTGTGTCTCTGCCCCTCCCACAATGGGGAGATTTCCTGCAGTAGTTGTGTCTCTGCCCCTCCCACAATGGGGGGATTTCCTGCAGTAGTTTGTGTCTCTGCCCCTCCCACAATGGGGGGATTTCCTGCCGTAGTTTGTGTCTCTGCCCCTCCCACAATGGGGAGATTTCCTGCAGTAGTTTGTGTCTCTGCCCCTCCCACAATGGGGAGATTTCCTGCAGTAGTTTGTGTCTCTGCCCCTCCCACAATGGGGAGATTTCCTGCAGTAGTTTGTGTCTCTGCCCCTCCCACAATGGGGGGATTTCCTGCAGTAGTTTGTGTCTCTGCCCCTCCCACAATGGGGAGATTTCCTGCAGTAGTTTGTGTCTCTGCCCCTCCCACAATGGGGAGATTTCCTGCAGTAGTTTGTGTCTCTGCCCCTCCCACAATGGGGAGATTTCCTGCAGTAGTTTGTGTCTCTGCCCCTCCCACAATGGGGAGATTTCCTGCAGTAGTTTGTGTCTCTGCCCCTCCCACAATGGGGGGATTTCCTGCAGTAGTTTTTGTGTCTCTGCCCCTCCCACAATGGGGAGATTTCCTGCAGTAGTTTGTGTCTCTGCCCCTCCCACAATGGGGAGATTTCCTGCAGTAGTTTGTGTCTCTGCCCCTCCCACAATGGGGAGATTTCCTGCAGTAGTTTGTGTCTCTGCCCCTCCCACAATGGGGAGATTTCCTGCAGTAGTTTGTGTCTCTGCCCCTCCCCCAATGGGGAGATTTCCTGCAGTAGTTTGTGTCTCTGCCCCTCCCACAATGGGGAGATTTCCTGCAGTAGTTTGTGTCTCTGCCCCTCCCACAATGGGGAGATTTCCTGCAGTAGTTTGTGTCTCTGCCCCTCCCACAATGGGGAGATTTCCTGCAGTAGTTTGTGTCTCTGCCCCTCCCACAATGGGGAGATTTCCTGCAGTAGTTTGTGTCTCTGCCCCTCCCACAATGGGGAGATTTCCTGCAGTAGTTTGTGTCTCTGCCCCTCCCACAATGGGGAGATTTCCTGCAGTAGTTTGTGTCTCTGCCCCTCCCACAATGGGGAGATTTCCTGCAGTAGTTTCTCTGCCCCTCCCACAATGGGGGATTTCCTGCAGTAGTTGTGTCTCTGCCCCTCCCACAATGGGGGATTTCCTGCAGTAGTTTGTGTCTCTGCCCCTCCCACAATGGGGGATTTCCTGCAGTAGTTTGTGTCTCTGCCCCTCCCACAATGGGGGGATTTCCTGCAGTAGTTTGTGTCTCTGCCCCTCCCACAATGGGGGGATTTCCTGCAGTAGTTTGTGTCTCTGCCCCTCCCACAATGGGGGGATTTCCTGCAGTAGTTTGTGTCTCTGCCCCTCCCACAATGGGGGGATTTCCTGCAGTAGTTTGTGTCTCTGCCCCTCCCACAATGGGGGGATTTCCTGCAGTAGTTTGTGTCTCTGCCCCTCCCACAATGGGGGGATTTCCTGCCGTAGTTTGTGTCTCTGCCCCTCCCACAATGGGGGGATTTCCTGCCGTAGTTTGTGTCTCTGCCCCTCCCACAATGGGGGGATTTCCTGCAGTAGTTTGTGTCTCTGCCCCTCCCACAATGGGGGGATTTCCTGCCGTAGTTTGTGTCTCTGCCCCTCCCACAATGGGGAGATTTCCTGCAGTAGTTTGTGTCTCTGCCCCTCCCACAATGGGGAGATTTCCTGCAGTAGTTTGTGTCTCTGCCCCTCCCACAATGGGGGGATTTCCTGCAGTAGTTTGTGTCTCTGCCCCTCCCACAATGGGGAGATTTCCTGCAGTAGTTTGTGTCTCTGCCCCTCCCACAATGGGGTAGATTTCCTGCAGTAGTGTGTCTCTGCCCCTCCCACAATGGGGAGATTTCCTGCAGTAGTTTGTGTCTCTGCCCCTCCCACAATGGGGAGATTTCCTGCAGTAGTTTGTGTCTCTGCCCCTCCCACAATGGGGGGATTTCCTGCAGTAGTTTGTGTCTCTGCCCCTCCCACAATGGAGAGATTTCCTGCAGTAGTTTGTGTCTCTGCCCCTCCCACAATGGGGGGATTTCCTGCAGTAGTTTGTGTCTCTGCCCCTCCCACAATGGGGAGATTTCCTGCAGTAGTTTGTGTCTCTGCCCCTCCCACAATGGGGAGATTTCCTGCAGTAGTTTGTGTCTCTGCCCCTCCCACAATGGGGGGATTTCCTGCCGTAGTTTGTGTCTCTGCCCCTCCCACAATGGGGGGATTTCCTGCCGTAGTTTGTGTCTCTGCCCCTCCCACAATGGGGAGATTTCCTGCAGTAGTTTGTGTCTCTGCCCCTCCCACAATGGGGGGATTTCCTGCCGTAGTTTGTGTCTCTGCCCCTCCCACAATGGGGAGATTTCCTGCAGTAGTTTGTGTCTCTGCCCCTCCCACAATGGGGAGATTTCCTGCAGTAGTTTGTGTCTCTGCCCCTCCCACAATGGGGAGATGTTCTGCAGTAGTTTGTGTCTCTGCCCCTCCCACAATGGGGGGATTTCCTGCCGTAGTTTGTGTCTCTGCCCCTCCCACAATGGGGGGATTTCCTCCAACCAAAGTGTCTCTGCCCCTCCCACAATGATGGGATTTCCTGCCGTAGTTTGTGTCTCTGCCCCTCCCACAATGGGGAGATTTCCTGCAGTAGTTTGTGTCTCTGCCCCTCCCACAATGTAGCTACAAAATAAATCATTTAAATTGTTATAATTTATAGTCGGTCTCTAGAATCTCACCGCTGAGTATTGTAGGAGCTCCCATCAGCCTCTAGGTGTCAGTGTGGCTCCTCTTATACAGAGACGGGGATCTCCTATCCGAATAGAAATGATAGAATGTGGGTGGAGTGAAGAGCATTCCTCCCCCATCTGCAGAGTATTCTTCCCCGCCTGCAGAGTATTCCGCTCCATGTACAGAGCATTCCTCCCCCATCTGCAGAGCATTCCTCCCCCATCTGCAGAGCATTCCTCCCTGCCTGCAGAGTATTCCTCCCCATGTGCAGCGCATTCCTCCCCGCCTGCAGAGTATTCCTCCCCCATCTGCAGAGTATTCTTCCCCGCCTGCAGAGCATTCCTCCCCTGTCTGCCGAGTATTCCTCCCCATCTGCAGAGTATTCCTCCCCAGGTTAATATTAGGGTTAGAGTTTATCATTAGGGGATATTAGTAGTTAATATTGGGATTGGGGTTAATATAAGAAACATAATGAAAGGTCGGTGTGACTTCACCTCCATCCCAAACAAGGTCCATGGATACGAGGGAATCGATCGGGGACTTTGGATGAGGTGAATATCGTCAGCCAATGAAAATGCCATAAATATATAAATAAGGCTCTCAGTGACCTCCAGCTGCCTGTTATTGGAGGCGATAAGCTGCGGCCAGTGCCGGAACTCAGCCCATTGTCCCGGAGAAAACAGGAAACGATAAGCCCCATCCTCTGACTTCACCGTATTTACCAAAATAACACATCAGGCGTCAGTCTGTATCCTTCCACCCCGCCCCTCCCCCACCAATCCTCCCATACAGAATACATGGCTGAGAATACCTCTGCAGTGCTACAGTCAGGAGATCCCTGGGGGCTGAGCTTCGGTGAGACCCCGCCCACCTCACCAGTATAACCCCGCCCATGTATGAGGAGCGCTGACAATGGGTCCACAAAGCGAGCCGACATCATTTATAAATCAATCATCATTCATGGGGTCCTCATTCCTATTCTCTAACCCTCCCTCCTCCTCTTCTTCCTCCTCATTCCTATTCTCTCACCCTCCTCCTCCTCTTCCTCCTCCTTATTCCTATTCTCTAACCCTCCTCCTCTTCCTCCTCCTCATTCCTATTCTCTAACCCTCCTCCTCTTCCTCCTCCTCATTCCTATTCTCTAACCCTCCTCCTCCTCTTCCTCCTCCTTATTCCTATTCTCTAACCCTCCTCCTCCTCTTCCTCCTCCTCATTCCTATTCTCTAACCCTCCTCCTCTTCCTCCTCCTCCTCATTCCTATTCTCTAACCCTCCTCCTCATTCCTATTCTCTAACCCTCCCCCTCCTCATTCCTATTCTCTAACCCTCCTCCTCTTCCTCCTCCTCATTCCTATTCTCTAACCCTCCTCCTCCTCCTCTTCCTCCCCCTCCCTCCCTCTCTAACCCTCCCCTCCTCCTCCTCCTTATTCCTATTCTCTAACCCTCCTCCTCCTCTTCCTCCTCCTCATTCCTATTCTCTAACCCTCCTCCTCCTCCTCCTGCTCCTCCTCATTCCTATTCTCTAACCCTCCTCCTCTTCCTCCTCCTCATTCCTATTCTCTAACCCTCCTCCTCTTCCTGCTCCTCCTCTTCCTCCTCCTCCTTCCTATTCTCTAACCCTCCTCCTCTTCCTCCTCTTCTTCCTCCTCATTCCTATTCTCTAACCCTCCTCCTCTCCTCCTTCCTATTCTCTAACCCTCCTCCTCTCTTTCCTCCTCCTCATTCCTATTCTCTAACCCTCCTCCTCTTCCTCCTCCTCATTCCTATTCTCTAACCCTCCTCCTCATTCCTATTCTCTCCCTCCCCCTCCTCATCATTCTCTAAACCCTCTCTCCTCCCTCCTCCTCATTCCTATTCTCTAACCCTCCTCTTCTTCCTCCTTATTCCTATTCTCTAACCCTCCTCCTCTTCCTCCTCCTCATTCCTATTCTCTAACCCTCCTCCTCTTCCTCCTCCTTATTCCTATTCTCTAACCCTCCTCCTCTTCCTCCTCCTCATTCCTATTCTCTAACCCTCCTCCTCTTCCTGCTCCTCCTCTTCCTCCTCCTCATTCCTATTCTCTAACCCTCCCCCTCCTCATTCCTATTCTCTAACCCTCCCCCTCCTCATTCCTATTCTCTAACCCTCCCCCTCCTCTTCTTCCTCCTCATTCCTATTCTCTAACCCTCCTCCTCCTCTTCTTCCTCCTCATTCCTATTCTCTAACCCTCCTCCTCTTCCTCCTCCTTATTCCTATTCTTTAACCCTCCTCCTCTTCCTCCTCCTCATTCCTATTCTCTAACCCTCCTCCTCTTCCTCCTCCTCATTCCTATTCTCTAACCCTCCTCCTCTTCCTCCTCCTCATTCCTATTCTCTAACCCTCCTCCTCTTCCTCCTCCTTATTCCTATTCTCTAACCCTCCTCTTCTTCCTCCTCCTTATTCCTATTCTCTAACCCTCCTCCTCTTCCTCCTCCTCCTCATTCCTATTCTCTAACCCTCCTCCTCTTCCTCCTCCTCATTCATAGTCTCAAACTCCCCTCCTCTTCCTGCTCCTCTTCATCCCTGCTCCTATTCTCTAACCCTCCTCCTCATTCCTATTCTCTAACCCTCCTCCTTTTTCTCCTCCTTATTCCTATCTATTCTCTAACCCTCCTCCTTTTCCTCCTCCTCATTCCTATTCTCTAACCCATCCCCCCTCCCTCCTCCTCATTCCTATTCTCTAACCCTCCTCCTTATTCCTATTTTCTAACCCTCCTCCTCTTCCTCCTCCTTATTCCTATTCTCTAACCCTCCTCCTCCTCCTCCTCTTCCTCCTCCTCATTCCTAGTCTCAAACTCCCCTCCTCTTCCTGCTCCTCATTCCTAGTCTCAAACTCTCCTCCTCTTCCTGCTCCTCATTCCTAGTCTCAAACTCTCCTCCTCTTCCTGCTCCTCTTCATCCCTGCTCCTATTCTCTAACCCTCCTCCTTTTCCTCCTCCTCATTCCTATTCTCTAACCCATCCCCCCTCCCTCCTCCTCATTCCTATTCTCTAACCCTCCTCCTCATTCCTATTCTCTAACCCTCCTCTTCTTCCTCCTCCTTATTCCTATTCTCTAACCCTCCTCCTCTTCCTCCTCCTCCTCATTCCTATTCTCTAACCCTCCTCCTCTTCCTCCTCCTCATTCATAGTCTCAAACTCCCCTCCTCTTCCTGCTCCTCTTCATCCCTGCTCCTATTCTCTAACCCTCCTCCTCATTCCTATTCTCTAACCCTCCTCCTTTTTCTCCTCCTTATTCCTATCTATTCTCTAACCCTCCTCCTTTTCCTCCTCCTCATTCCTATTCTCTAACCCATCCCCCCTCCCTCCTCCTCATTCCTATTCTCTAACCCTCCTCCTTATTCCTATTTTCTAACCCTCCTCCTCTTCCTCCTCCTTATTCCTATTCTCTAACCCTCCTCCTCCTCCTCCTCTTCCTCCTCCTCATTCCTAGTCTCAAACTCCCCTCCTCTTCCTGCTCCTCATTCCTAGTCTCAAACTCTCCTCCTCTTCCTGCTCCTCATTCCTAGTCTCAAACTCTCCTCCTCTTCCTGCTCCTCTTCATCCCTGCTCCTATTCTCTAACCCTCCTCCTTTTCCTCCTCCTCATTCCTATTCTCTAACCCATCCCCCCTCCCTCCTCCTCATTCCTATTCTCTAACCCTCCTCCTCATTTCTATTCTCTAGCTCTCCTCCTCATTCCTATTCTCTAACTCTCCTCCTCTTCCTATTCTCTAACTCTCCTCCTCTTCCTATTCTCTAACTCTCCTCCTCTTCCTGCTCCTATTCTCATCCCATTCCTCTTTGCTAACTCGCCTCTCCTTCATCCTCAATCTCATTCTCTATCTCTCCTCCTCCTCTTCATTCTGTTTATTTTCTCGGTATGTCAACGTTCTGATCGATTTCTTTTGTTTATTCCATTATGATATAAACACAGAACGTTCCTGAAGGATCTTCATTTGTAAATAATGTCGCTGCTCCTCGCTCCTCGCTCCATTTTATCATTTTATTTCCTCAGCGGGATGTCAGATTGTAATTTGCTCGTTCACATGAGGAGACGAGTGTGACGGGAGTCACTTTGGGTGGGGGGCTTGTGGAACTCAGCTTACCTTGGAGAGTTCTGGCATCTCTGTGTCCAGCCCCCCCCCCCGCCCCCCCTATGTGTAAGTCACCCTGTGTCTATGAGGGGCGCAGGGTGACCGACATCCCCACTATGATCTGTGCTAGTCGGACTCGCTGTACACTGGAATGTTGTGTTTATATATATATTGTATATTGCCTCATATACTGTTATTGACTCTTTAGATCGTTTGAGGTGTGGCTGTATCCCATTGTTATTATTTGTGTCTGCCTTGGGAGCAAACTATTATGGGATGTCTATGTGGATAAGCTGTGAGAGGGGAGGGGGATTTCTCCAGCAGCCCCTCCCAAAGACAGTCCACTGATGAGAAGTTTGAATACACCCGTGTCCTGCTACTGGTGGAGGTAAAGTCTACATGTTTCTGTATGCGAAGAAGGGAGCATTGTCCTCTGAGTGTACACCTGTGTGCCTTTGTTCAAATAAATAGTTCATGTTCAGCAGCCAAAACGAGTCCTGCCTAGTTCTTGGTTGCAAGTGGCTGTAATATCTAATATCTATATTCAGACTGGAAGAAGCAGTATATTACAGAAGCACTCAAGCGGAGTGTGGGACTGTGATAGACTCACCCGGGACAGAGGCTTTTGGAGGGGACTGAATGCTAGCCTCTTGCCTAACGACTATGGGCCCTGGAGGACCCGGATACATGACTATGGGCCCTCAAGGACCCGGATACATGACTATGGGCCCTGGAGAACCCGGATACACGACTATTGACCCTGGAGGACCCGGATACATGACTATGGGCCCTGGAGGACCCGGATACATGACTATGGGCCCTGGAGGACCCGGATACAGGACTATGGGCCCTGGAGGACCCGGATACACGACTATTGGCCCTGGAGGACCCGGATACACAACTATAGGCCCTGGAGGACCCGGATACACGACTATGGGCCCTGGAGGACCCGGATACACGACTATGGGCCCTGGAGGACCCGGATACACAACTATGGGCCCTGGAGGACCCGGATACACTACTATGGGCCCTGGAGGACCCAGATACATGACTATGGGCCCTGGAGGACCCGCATACACGACTATGGGCCCTGGAGGACCCGAATACACGACTATGGGCCCTGGAGGACCCGGATACATGACTATGGGCCCTGGAGGACCTGGATACACGACTATGGGCCCTGGAGGACCCGGATACACGACTATTGGCCCTGGAGGACCCGGATACACGACTATGGGCCCTGGAGGACCCGAATACACGACTATGGGCCCTGGAGGACCCGGATACACGACTATGGGCCCTGGAGGACCCGAATACACGACTATGGGCCCTGGAGGACCCGGATACATGACTATGAGCCCCGGCATTTGAAGGAGCTACAAGAATTTAGAAAGATATTCTGTTATGCAATGCAAAAGGACAGATTAAGGAGCCCATGATGGTCTCTGCCAGCTTGGGACTCAGTGGACAGATGTATGTGAAAAGAATGCTGATTAATGAGATCTGGAAAGCCCGGGTCTTTCACCCAATAGTTTATTGTCTCATTAACACACCTTTGTCTCCTAGCAAACTATTATGGGATGCATTTCTACTTATGTGTATTGTAAGTTGGGAGTGAGGAGACGGCAAGTCTACCCTGAAAGGTCATATCTCTCTCACCTGTCTGGGGAAATGATTAGATAATTAGCTCATGTTAATTAGGTTTCTGGTTACAGTTTGTATTGTAAGCCTGCTGTATATATTTGTGTGTCATCTCAAATAAATCAGTCCATGTTCAGCAACCAAACGAGTATTGTCTTGTTTTCTGGTTGTTAGCAGTTGGAATATCTGATATCTATATTCAGACTGTGAGGAAGCGGTATATGACGAAAGCGGAGTTTGGGACGTTCCGCAAGAAAGAGATAAAACATTTGTCTATAGTAATGTTGAGGGAGGAGGGGGGGTCTGTTCTGCCGCACCCTGACCCAGGGCCTATTCACACTATCATATGCGCTACAATGCCTGATCGCAGAGCGCTACAATGCAAGATCGCAGGGCACTACAACACCAGATCACAGGAACGCAGGGCACTACAACGCAGGATTGCAGGGCGCTACAATGCAGGATCACAGGATCACAGGGTGCTACAACGCAGGATTGCAGGGCACTACAATGCCTGATCGCAGGGCGCTACAATGCAAGATCGCAGGGCACTACAACACCACATCACAGGAACGCAGGGCACTACAATGCAGGATCGCAGGGCGCTACAATGCAGGATCACAGGATCACAGGGTGCTACAACGCAGGATTGCAGGGCACTATAATGCAGGATCGCAGGGCGCTACAATGCAGGATCACAGGATCACAGGGTGCTACAACGCAGGATTGCAGGGCACTATAATGCAGGATTGCAGGGCGCTACAATGCAGGATCACAGGGTACTACAACGCAGGATTGCAGGGCACTACAATGCAGGATCGCAGGATCACAGGGTGCTACAATGCAGAATCGCAGGATCACAGGGTGCTACAATGCAGGATTGCAGGATCACAGGGTGCTACAATGCAGGATTGCAGGGCACTACAATGCAGGATCGCAGGATCACAGGGTGCTACAATGCAGGATCGCAGGATCACAGGGTGCTACAATGCAGGATTGCAGGGCGCTACAACGCCAGATCACAGGATCGCAGGGAGCTACAACGCTGGATCACAGGATCGCAGGGGCCTACAATGCAGGATCGCAGGGTGGTACAACACAGGATCGTAGGGTGCTACAAACACATAAAAAATGATATCCATTATAATCTATGGAGCTCCTCCCATCACTGATTTGTGTTTTTGAAAAATGCGGCTTGTGGCATCTTTTGTGCATTTAGGGTAAAATGTTGTTGTCAAAGTCAATGCACGGGAAACGCAAAAATAACGCAATACGTGCTCTGATTGGTCACATGTCCTTATTTTCCACAGACAGCTCTCCGAATGGAGACAGGAAATGATGAAAATGACAAGAAAGTAAATGCACAAAAAACGTGCCCTTCATTGTTACTGAGCGTTTTCAAACACAATGGTACAAATGGGCCCAAAATCACACGGGGGGGGGGGGGGGGACATATACAATCGAAGGGTGCAAGAATGATCCCCACTGTCTGCCTGCTGTAGGGTGTCCACCTTTCAGTGTGGGGGGGGGGGGGTATACACACCTGCTGAGCCACACCCAACATAAACTGGGGCTGGGGGCGGGGCCGATCCTAGGGTCACAGACGCCTGGGTGCAGAAATATTTCTGGCGCCCCCACATGGGCGTGGTCATCTTACTAACTCCTCCCCTTTACAAATGTTTCTATGGTTACGACTCAAACACAGAGATGCTCCCCTAAGAAGTCCTCATTACCCTGGGATCCTCCTATGATCTTTTAACAATAAAGAAAATGAGTACACTAATGGGACCTGGAGGGGAGTCTCTAATGCACACAGAGACGGCGTCTGTTAGAGAGTCTGTTAGAAAGAGCCCCCAGACATAGTACAGGAGATGATCAGAGACTGCAGACATAGTACAGGAGATGATCAGAGACTGCAGACATAATACAGGAGATGATCAGAGACTGCAGACATAATACAGGAGATGATCAGAGACTGCAGACATAATACAGGAGATGATCAGAGACTGCAGACATAATAAAGGAGATGATCAGAGACTGCAGACATAGTACAGGAGATGATCAGAGACTGCAGACATAATACAGGAGATGATCAGAGACTGCAGACATAATACATGAGATGATCAGAGACTGCAGACATAGTACAGGAGATGATCAGAGACTGCAGACATAATACATGAGATGATCAGAGACTGCAGACATAGTACAGGAGATGATCAGAGACTGCAGACATAGTACAGGAGATGATCAGAGACTGCAGACATAGTACAGGAGATGGTCAGAGACTGCAGACATAGTACAGGAGATGATCAGAGACTGCAGACATAATACAGGACATGGTCAGAGACTGCAGACATAGTACAGGAGATGATCAGAGACTGCAGACATAATACAGGAGATGGTCAGAGACTGCAGACATAGTACAGGAGATGATCAGAGACTGCAGACATAGTACAGGAGATGATCAGAGACTGCAAACATAGTACAGGACATGGTCAGAGACTGCAGACATAGTACAGGAGATGATCAGAGACTGCAGACATAATACAGGAGATGGTCAGAGACTGCAGACATAGTACAGGAGATGATCAGAGACTGCAAACATAGTACAGGACATGGTCAGAGACTGCAGACATAGTACAGGAGATGATCAGAGACTGCAGACATAGTACAGGAGATGATCAGAGACTGCAGACATAATACAGGACATGGTCAGAGACTGCAGACATAGTACAGGAGATGATCAGAGACTGCAGACATAGTACAGGAGATGATCAGAGACTGCAAACATAGTACAGGAGATGATCAGAGACTGCAGACATAGTACAGGAGATGATCAGAGACTGCAGACATAATACAGGAGATGGTCAGAGACTGCAGACATAGTACAGATGATCAGAGACTGCAGACATAATACAGGAGATGATCAGAGACTGCAGACATAGTACAGGAGATGATCAGAGACTGCAGACATAATACAGGAGATGGTCAGAGACTGCAGACATAATACAGGAGATGATCAGAGACTGCAGACATAGTACAGGAGATGATCAGAGACTGCAGACATAATACAGGAGATGATCAGAGACTGCAGACATAGTACAGGAGATGATCAGAGACTGCAGACATAGTACAGGAGATGATCAGAGACTGCAAACATAGTACAGGACATGGTCAGAGACTGCAGACATAGTACAGGAGATGATCAGAGACTGCAGACATAATACAGGACATGGTCAGAGACTGCAGACATAGTACAGGAGATGATCAGAGACTGCAGACATAGTACAGGAGATGATCAGAGACTGCAGACATACTACAGAATATGGTCAGAGACTGAAGTTCCTAAGGATGGCAGTAGATAATGACCGACCAGCCCTCTCACCAGACCCGGCGGTTCCAGCAACATCAGTTCTTCTGATCAGGAGTCAGCTAACTCTGGTTTGCCTGTGGCGACTCCGCTGGGTAGTGCTCAGATCTGTATTCTGGCAATGACTCCATCCCTTTCTTCACCAGGGATGGCGCCAGGCTGTGCGGCTTTCCCTCTGGTGGCACAGGGCAGCGGGGTTCTCTTTCTGATGGTGTCCCCTCAGCACCGTCCTCTCCCTGAAGTGCTGGGTGCACTTCCCCAAAAGCTTTCCCGGGCTCCTAGAGCTCCCCCCACAGCAGGTGTCCCCCATCAGATTCCCCCACAGCAGGTGTCCCCCATCAGAGCCCCCCACAGCAGGTGTCCCCCATCAGAGCCCCCACAGCAGGTGTCCCCCATCAGAGCCCCCCCACAGCAGGTGTCCCCATCAGATTCCCCCACAGCAGGTGTCCCCCATCAGAGCCCCCCACAGCAGGTGTCCCCCATCAGAGCCCCCCACAGCAGGTGTCCCCCATCAGAGCCCCCCACAGCAGGTGTCCCCATCAGATTCCCCCACAGCAGGTGTCCCCATCAGATTCCCCCCACAGCAGGTGTCCCCCATCAGATTCCCCCACAGCAGGTGTCCCCATCAGATTCCCCCCACAGCAGGTGTCCCCCATCAGAGCCCCCCACAGCAGGTGTCCCCATCAGATTCCCCCACAGCAGGTGTCCCCATCAGAGCCCCCCCACAGCAGGTGTCCCCATCAGAGCCCCCCACAGCAGGTGTCCCCATCAGATTCCCCCCACAGCAGGTGTCCCCATCAGAGCCCCCCCACAGCAGGTGTCCCCATCAGAGCCCCCCACAGCAGGTGTCCCCATCAGATTCCCCCCACAGCCGGTGTCCCCCATCAGAGCCCCCCCCCCCCCCACAGCAGGTGTCCCCCATCAGATTCCCCCCACAGCAGGTGTCCCCATAGATCAGTACCTCTCCAATAGATCCCTGTAGCTCTGGCGCGCTGGGAGCAGAAGCACCATGCACGTTGCAGGGGGGGCGAGGCATACGTGGCATCTTTGGTTACTAGGAGGGCGGCACTGAAACAGCATTTCTGGGAGTGCACTGGATGATTGGCAGCAGCTCCGGCCAACCAAGAAGAGCCGACACGCACAGAGGGGGCGGGGCAGACAGGAGACTGCGCCACGCGCAACGAACAGAAAGATTAGTGGAGTCTAGAACCGGAATGTGTTCCGGTACTAGGCTCCACAGCAGTACTCAGACAGCACGGATTCCGGGGGCAGCGGGAGCGGTATGCGCTCTTGTCAGTTGCCGGCGGGAGGGGAAACCGCAGCACCCGCTACATGTGATCCACCTCCACCTCTGGACACAGACGAGGAGGAGGGAGGGGAGCAGCACTCTGGAGCTTCGGCGCCCCCACCTCTGCGGCACCTGGGTGTGGAGCACCCCGCGCACCCTGCCTAGGATCGGCCCTGGCTGGGGGTCTCCACCAGTCTGTGAGGACTGAGACCCAGGAGTATGGGGGGCCCTGGGGCTGGGGGTCTCCACCGGTCTGTGAGGACTGAGACCCTGGAATATGGTGGTCCCTGGATCTGGGGGTCTCCACCAGTCTGTGAGGACTGAGGCCCAGAAATATGGGGGTCCTTGGTGCTGGGGGTCTCCATCAGTCTGTGAGGACCAAGACCCAGGAGTATGGAGGTTCCTGGTGCTGGGGGTCTCCATCAGTCTGTGAGGAGAGACCCAGGAGTATGGGGGTCCGTGGAGCTGGGGGTCTCCATCAGTCTGTGAGGACTGGGCCCCAGGAGTATGGGGGTCCTTGGGGCTGGGGGTATCCATAAGTCTGTGAGGACTGAGACACAGCAGCATGGGGGTCCCTGGGCTGGGGGTCTCCATCCGTCTGTGAGGACTTAGACCCAGGAGTATGGGGGTCCCTGGGACTGGGGGTCTCCATCAGTCTGTGAGGACTGAGACCCAGGAGTATGGGGGTCCCTGGGGCTGGGGGTCTCCATCAGTCTGTGAGGACTGGGCCCCAGGAGTATGGGGGTCCCTGGGGCTAGGGGTCTCCATCGGTCTGTGAGGTTTGATGGACAGTGGACACCCTACAGCAGGCAGACAATGGGGGTCATTCTTGCACCCTTTGGCTCCCCATTCCGTTATGTGGCAGTTCCCTGAACTCTAGTGGTCACCTTTCTAGGGGGGCACTTTGTGACCTTCCCTGTGGGTTCTAGGGGGTCCTTATCCCCGTGATTGGTTCAGCCAATGACAAAGTGTGTCTTTCCTGCCAGAATTTTCTCCTCCTCAGAACAGAAATCGGAGCCCCCCCCCCCACCCCCAATGCAGTGCCCGAATGCTCCTATCTTAAAGGGGCACTCCATTCTATTTGAGGTGCCATGGCAGCCTGGTGGGGGGAGGAGGGGCAGGAAAGGGTTAGTGTGTGAGCCTCATAGAGATGAAAGGACGGCCTTGGCAGCCTCGCTCATGTAGCTCGCCAGCCCCCACCCACAGAAAACATACACATGGCGTCCCATCACCATCCAGAACAAAGCCGGGCCATTGATGGGAGGGCGAGTCCCCCAGCGGAATGCCAGCACCCCGACCCACACACCCAGAAAAGGAGGATTGTTCCCCAATCTGGGAATATGGTGATCTTTTCCCTGACGGACGCCTTCATTAACCCTTCCATGCAGGGGGGGGGGGGCGGAGTTCTCTACAGATGGCGAGATTCCGGAGTGGTAATATATAGGCCACACTCCGCTACACGGGGCAATGTCACCACGTCACATGGGCTTCCCATAGTCCCCTTTCCAATGTACGTCACCATCAGGAAACTCATCCTGAGAAATGCCACCATCACTGGACTGCAAAGACACAGGAAGTGGCTGCAAATAGGCTGCAGGAGATAAAACAAAGAAATAAGGCAAATAAAAAAAATTCTAAAACACGGAGCAAACCAAACGTTGTCCAGTTACGTCTTTCCTGATTGGTTTTCTGATATCATTTAGGTATCCCATCCCCCCGGCAGCAGAACCTCGCTATTCCTCTGAGCCACCGATAGGGAGGAAAATACTTCCAGGTACAGAGCAGCATGTGACGGTACCGGTGCTCAGTGATTGGCCCAGAGCAGTCACATGGTGGTGGGAGATCTGATTAGAGGTTCCATGGGTCTTACCATCCTCGCCCCCTCGTGGTTGAGAAGAGCAGTGGGGGGGGGGGGACAGGGAGGCAGAGGATGTGCTGCCAGGTTGGTTTGCCCTCCATGGGTTAAAGTGGAACTAAACCCATTCATTTAACGGTTTCAAAAAAACAGTTACATGTTGGGATTGCCAACTGTCACATTTGCTTGACCTCTCAACCAAACTGTCAAACCATCCAATGGCTGGAGTCACATGATCAGCACCATGGCAGTTGAAGATCAAAACAGAGGCCAAGATGGCGGCTTCCTCGGCTGAAAGGGAGAGGAGGGTTTAGTTCCACTTTAAGTACAGGTTATGATAGAAATGTGGGAGCTGCCATGGTGGAGCTGGTTTTGGAGTCACAAGCTCTGGTTGCAAATAAATACTAGAGTATAAATAGTGCGCAATATCAACCTTATGCAGGCCATACATGGTCGAATTTTGAACGAATTTTCTTTTCAAAATCAGAAAGTTCGTTTTTTTTGTGATCCGATGGTGCCACCATTGATTTTCGAAATTCGGCCGACCGAGCCTTCAATTTCACCTCATGTTGCAACAGAAAAGAATTTTCTTTTCTGGGAATCTTCTTTTCTCTCCGTAAATTTTCTTTTCTTATTACATTTCTCGCACAATTATCCCATCATTGATTAGAAAATCGGTCGTTTTTCAAAAAATTTCCAACATGTCCGATTCCTCAAATTTGATTTCCGAACGAAAATCGGCTGTTACTGCAGCCCACTAATGGTGAGAAATTCATACGAAAATTCTTAGATACGATTTTCGAAAGAAAATTCTTTCGAAATTCGAACCGTGTATGGCCGGCCTTAGTCTATTTAGATCAGCAGGTGAGGTTAAAAGACAAATGTCGTGGTATAATAAAATATATAAGTGCTTGCGTGACAATCCCAGGTGCACAAAAATATATATAAACTTCAAGTTACAATGAGGTTGTAACCAATTTAATAAATAAATAAATACACAATGTGTTAAAAGTAGATACAATGTGTTTTAAATAAATAAAGTGCTTCAAAATGTGAGTAAAAACAAGTATGTGTTATAATGTATCAAAGAAAGGAAATATCCAGTTTATGCCAATGATGCATATGGGGATATATAAATTCCAAAAGCCAATACAGGCTTGACCTGATGGATTAGCCAATTAATTGATGAATTAATGGGTAAACGGCCGCCAATTAAATATTATATTAATCCCATAGGTGATAGCAGTCCATTAAATGAGTTAGATAATTAATGAAATAACTCTTCACATCCACTAATGATATCCGGACACAATTAGAAATGCTAGAACTGAGAAAAAAAAAAGAGAGAAAAAAAGAAACTTCCCTTTATGCTGGGAATGTGGGGCTTATTTTCTTTTGGTTCCTCCTGATATCTTGCTCCGGTATGATATAAAAGAGAAAAAGACACAAACAAAAAACCATTGCGCAGCGCTCTATTCAACCATCAAACAAAGAAGATCTTTTAGGGGGTTGCCTACAGCTATACAACTCACATGTACCCAGTAGATGTTTGCACGTTCAAATCCTGCTAAGCTCTGGTTGGCTGTCACCTCCATCCTTCCTTCAAGGGTGAGTCAATGAGCTGGGACAAGCAGCCAATGAGGAGCCAGCACAGCAGGCAAGGACGTGATTGGTTCAGGTCAGTAACCCAGTGGATCTGAATGACCGCTGTGGAGGCCGCACCTTCAGACACACATCATCAATGACATTGTGACCATGGGTCAGTCTTAGCATTGGGCCAGTAGTATCAGAATCAATCCAATGGATAGACATGTGGTAGGCGTGCCACGGGCCACGTGAGAGCAGAAGCTTCCAAAATACAATAGAACCCCTTGTGCCACGTACAGTCCTCCCTTCTCTCTGCTTGAGGACAGGTACTCTTTGTCTTCTGTAGACCTACACACCAGCTGAGAAATGATGGTGGAGGGGCAGGGTGGAATTAGAGGGGGCGAGGAGGGTCCCACACTTTATGTAATTAGTAACTGCTCGCCTTTCATGTGAGCTCCACCACATATCAAAGGGCTGGAGGACGTAGGAGGAGATGGAGACCCAACGATGAAAGGCTTTCCTGGGAGGGAAGATGGTATCAGGATGACGGAGAGAATGGAAGATGAAGGACCGAGCGGACATACGGGGTCACCAGGGAGGACAACAACCAGAGGTCACCCATCTCTCTGTGATGTCACTTCTCAAATACTTTGTCTACAATAAGAAATTCAGGTCTTCATGGATAGAGGGATTTGCTGCAAATAGAGCTTTGGAGTCGAATTCCACAAACTCTAAATCTACTCCCACCCCATCCTAATGCCGCGTACACACGGTCGGAATTCTCGTCGGAAAAAGCTCTTTCGGTTTTCCTGACGGAATTCCGCTCAAACTGTCTTGCCCACACACGGTCACACTAAATTCCGACCGTCAAGAATGCGGTGACGTACAACACTACGACGAGTCGAGTTCAATGCTTCCGAGCATGTGTAGGAATTTTGCGCGGCAGAATTTCTACAGACGATTGGAATTTCCGATAGAAACCTTTTCCGTCAGAAAAATGGAGAACATGCTCTCAATCCTTTGCTGTTGGAAATTCGGCCAGCAAAATTCCAATGGAGCCGACACGCGGTCGCATTTTCCGATGAAAAGCTCTCATCTGTCTTTTTCTGGCCGGAATTCCGATCGTGTTTACGCGGCATAAGTCTTATGCCCTGTACACACGGTCGTAAATTCCGACGGAAAATGTCCGATCGGACCATGTTGTCGGAAAATCCACCCGTGTGTGGGCTCCATCGGACTTTTTCAATCGGAATTTCCGACGGAAAAAATTTGAGACCCTGCTCTCCAATTTTCCCACAACAAAATCCGATCTGACTTTTTCCGATCGTGTGTAGAGAATTCCGACGGGCAAAGTGCCAAGCATGCTCAGATCAAATTACGAGACCAAAGCTATTGGCTACTAGCCTCTACGTAGTCCCGTCGTAGGCAACGAACGTCACCACGTTCAGAATGATCGGATTTTCCCACAACTTTATCCGACCGTGTGTACGCAACACCAGTGTCGGGCAAAATCCGTCGGAAAAAATCAGACGGATTTTGTGGTGGGAATTTCCGACCGTGTGTACGGGGGCTTATGCCGCGTACACACGATCTGAATTCTCGTCGGAAAAAGGTTTTCCCGACGGAATTCCGCTCAAACTGTCTTGCCTACACACGGTCACACCAAATTCCGACCGTCAAGAACGCGGTGACGTACAACACTACGACGAGCCGAGTTCAATGCTTCCGAGTATGCGTCGAATTGTTTGCGAGCATGCGTAGGAATTTTGCGCGTCAGAATTTCTACAGACGATCGGAATTTCCGATAGAAACCTTTTCCGTTAGAAAAATTGAGTACCTGCTCTCAATTCTTTGCTGTCGGAAATTCGGCCAGCAAAATTCCGATGGAGCCTCCACACGGTCGCATTCTCCGATGAAAAGCTCTCATCGGTCTTTTTCCGGCCGGAATTCCGATCGTGCGTGCGCGGCATAGGTCTAAATCTACTCCCACCCCATTCTAATGCCGCGTACACACGGTCGGATTTTCCGACGGAAAATGTTCTCTGGGAGCTTGTTGTCGGAAATTCCAACCGTGTGTATTCGGACATTTTCGGACATTTTCCATCTGAATTTTTTCCGACACACATAATTTGAGATCTGGATCTCAAATTTTCCCACAACCAAATCCGTTGTCGTAAATTCCGATCGTGTGTAGACAATTATGACGCACAAAGTGCCACGCATGCTCGGAATCACGCAGAAGAGCCGCACTGGCTATTGAACTTCATTTTTCTCGGCTCGTCGTACGTCTTGTACGTCACAGCGTTCTTGGCGATCGCAATTTCCGACAAGATTTGTGTGACTGTGTGTGTGCAAGTCAAGTCTGAGCCAACATCCGTCGGAAAAAATCCATGGATTTTGTTGTGGGAATGTGCGATCGATGTGCGATCAATGTCCGATCGTGTGTCCGGGGCATTAGACTATCTACCCTGTAACAGGAAAAATAACTTACCTGCTGTATTCTGAGGGCACCCTGGTCCGGTCACATGATCAGCTCCCAGCGCTGGCTTCAGTGTAGAGGACAACAAATGTCCCATAGTAAGCTTGGTGGTGACCTCACCGCCCAGCCATTGCCACCACCTCTCCTCTACAATGAAGCCAACGCTGGGACTCGATCATGTGATGTTGGATGAGAAGACCTTGCTCACCATCGGTGTTCTAGTTCACCCCAAAGATGTTCAGTAGGGATGAGGTCAGGGCTCTGTGCAGGACACTCGAGTTTCTCCACACCAAACTGGTCCCACCATGGAGTAGCCCTTCACTCCCCATGGCCATGAATATAGAGTAGCCCCCTTTGTGGATATATAACGTCCTCCACCCTTCACTGGAGACCCCTGAACTCCATCATTGGAGGGGGAGCCATGTACTTAAGGCCATATAGTGTAGGGGTGTTGGTCAGGGGTCCTCATACGTCTGGTCATATAGTGTAGGGGTGATGGTCAGGGGTCCTCATACTTCTGGTCATATAGTGTAGGGGTGATGGTCAGGGGTCCTCATACTTCTGGTCATATAGTGTAGGGGTGTAGGTCAGGGGTCCTCATACGTCTGGTCATATAGTGTAGGGGTGATGGTCAGGGGTCCTCATACGTCTGGTCACATAGTGTAGGGGTGATGGTCAGGGGTCCTCATACGTCTGGTCATATAGTGTAGGGGTGATGGTCAGGGGTCCTCATACTTCTGGTCATATAGTGTAGGGGTGATGGTCAGGGGTCCTCATACGTCTGGTCATATAGTGTAGGGATGATGGTCAGGGGTCCTCATACGTCAGGTCATATAGTGTAGGGGTGATGGTCAGGGGTCCTCATACGTCTGGTCATATAGTGTAGGGGTGATGGTCAGGGGTCCTCATACGTCTGGTCATATAGTGTAGGGGTGATGGTCAGGGGTCCTCATACGTCTGGCCATATAGTGTAGGGGTGATGGTCAGGGGTCCTCATACGTCTGGTCATATAGTGTAGGGGTAATGGTCAGGGGTCCTCATACGTCTGGTCATATAGTGTAGGGGTGATGGTCAGGGGTCCTCATACTTCTGGTCATATAGTGTAGGGGTGATGGTCAGGGGTCCTCATACGTCTGGTCATATAGTGTAGGGGTGATGGTCAGGGGTCCTCATACGTCTGGTCATATAGTGTAGGGGTGATGGTCAGGGGTCCTCATACGTCTGGTCATATAGTGTAGGGGTGATGGTCAGGGGTCCTCATACGTCTGGTCATATAGTGTAGGGGTGATGGTCAGGGGTCCTCATACGTCTGGTCATATAGTGTAGGGGTGATGGTCAGGGGTCCTCATACGTCTGGTCATATAGTGTAGGGGTGATGGTCAGGGGTCCTCATACGTCTGGTCATATAGTGTAGGGGTGATGGTTAGGGGTCCTCATACGTCTGGTCACATAGTGTAGGGGTGATGGTCAGGGGTCCTCATACGTCTGGTCACATAGTGTAGGGGTGATGGTCAGGGGTCCTCATACGTCTGGTCATATAGTGTAGGGGTGTAGGTAAGGGGTCCTCATACGTCTGGTCACATAGTGTAGGGGTGATGGTCAGGGGTCCTCATACGTCTGGTCATATAGTGTAGGGGTGATGGTCAGGGGTCCTCATACGTCTGGTCATATAGTGTAGGGGTGATGGTCAGGGGTCCTCATACGTCTGGTCATATAGTGTAGGGGTGATGGTCAGGGGTCCTCATACGTCTGGTCATATAGTGTAGGGGTGATGGTCAGGGGTCCTCATACGTCTGGTCATATAGTGTAGGGGTGATGGTCAGGGGTCCTCATACGTCTGGTCATATAGTGTAGGGGTGATGGTCAGGGGTCCTCATACGTCTGGTCATATAGTGTAGGGGTGATGGTCAGGGGTCCTCATACGTCTGGTCACATAGTGTAGGGGTGATGGTCAGGGGTCCTCATACGTCTGGTCATATAGTGTAGGGGTGATGGTCAGGGGTCCTCATACGTCTGGTCATATAGTGTAGGGGTGATGGTCAGAGGTCCTCATACGTCTGGTCACATAGTGTAGGGGTGATGGTCAGGGGTCCTCATACGTCTGGTCATATAGTGTAGGGGTGATGGTCAGGGGTCCTCATACGGCTGGTCACATAGTGTAGGGGTGTAGGTCAGGGGTCCTCATACGTCTGGTCATATAGTGTAGGGGTGATGGTCAGGGGTCCTCATACGTCTGGTCATATAGTGTAGGGGTGATGGTCAGGGGTCCTCATACGTCTGGTCACATAGTGTAGGGGTGATGGTTAGGGGTCCTCATACGTCTGGTCATATAGTGTAGGGGTGATGGTCAGGGGTCCTCATACGTCTGGTCACATAGTGTAGGGGTGATGGTCAGGGGTCCTCATACGTCTGGTCATATAGTGTAGGGGTGATGGTCAGGGGTCCTCATACGTCTGGTCATATAGTGTAGGGGTGATGGTCAGGGGTCCTCATACGTCTGGTCATATAGTGTAGGGGTGATGGTCAGGGGTCCTCATAGGTCTGGTTTCTGTAGATGAAGAAGATTTCAGCCCCCACACCACAAAGGTGGAGCAGAGTGAAGCACCTGAAGGTCCCCTTTTCCCTGGCGCGGGGGGGGGGGGGGGGCGGGGGGGCATGTACAGCGGGGGGGGGGGGTGTACATTCCTCTCTTTGTTAGAAGTAATTTGTCGTCCTGACACACCGTCTGATGGAAGGGGCCCCCAGGCAGCGAATTCCAGACACCACAGGGTTAATATCCATCACCCCCCCCCCCCCCCTCCCCCCTCCTCCTCAATTACAAGTGACACTTTGTGGAGTCAAATTCCTGGAATTCCCCTTCTCTAATCCCATTTCTATATAGAATAGAGCGGAGGGTGGGGGGCCGCACCGCCTGATCTCACCTCCAGGGGGCAGAATGGAGCACAACCTTTATATCCTACAATGTATGGAACGGATCCAGTCTTGGATGGAGTGTGGAAGGGAAGACCCTCCGTCAGGATTGAAGGGGTGGGAGATGTAAAATGTTACCGTTGTCACAAGAACAGGAATCGAGGGGGAATCTTCCAATGGGGACACCGCTTCTGGTGACCACTGATTTAAGGGGAGTAGAAGGGACAGCCTGACGGGGGAGGGAACAGGCAAACAGACTTGACTCCCCCCACCAGACTTCGGCCAATGATGGCCCTCAGGTGGGCGGACACTTGGTTCCCTGCAATCACTGGCAGGCAGAGTCACCAAGGGCCCCCCCCCCCGTGCTGCCCCCCCCGAATCAACCAAGTAAGAAGTTTGAGGTCCAAAACCCAATTTCTGAGTGCAGTGCCTGATAACGAAACGCGTCAGTACGCCAAGGTCTGGATGGACCTCTATTCGCTGTATATCGTATAGCAGCGTGATGGGGGGGGGGGGCAGTCCCAGCACCATTTTGCCCCCTATCCAGTAAAAATGGACCCCCTCCAATGGGAGAAAGTCACGTGGAATGAGGTGGGTGCTGAAGGTAAGACCTCCAGGTCAGGGCAGGACCATCAGTCTCTTTTGCCCCCAGTAGATGGCGCCCTGCCCCCTCCTCTGCCACTCACCTCCACATTTCACCTTGCCAGTCTCTCCCCCCCCCCCCCCCCCCATGCCATGAAAACAACAGGTGGTGCATGGCGGGACGGCGGGGCGCTGCTCAGCTGTTCTCAGGATATGAGGATTAGAGGATGGAATCCGGAGCCAGCAGACGGCGCTCGGGTTATGGAGTCTCTAATGTACTCAGCAAAGTGTAGAGAACTTCCCAGCATCCCCAGCGGTGGGGGGGGGGGGGGATTCCCGGGCCAATGATCAGAATTTAGAACAATAAGCCCCAGCAAGGGGAGCTGAGCCCATATTCCGGTATATGTACCCCACGGAGAGGTGCCGGACCCCCCATCCCGGGACAGGGGAAAAAAGACTCCGAGCCGCCCTGAGATACGTCCTCCACCGCGCACAGTCCTCCGCCGCGCACAGTCCTCCCCCGCGCACAGTCTTCCCCCGAGCACAGTCCTCCCCCGAGCACAGTCCTCCCCCACGCACAGTCCTCCCCCGCGCACAGTCCTCCACCGCGCACAGTCCTCCCCCGCGCACAGTCCTCCGCCGCGCACAGTCCTCCGCCGCGCACAGTCCTCCCCCACGCACAGTCCTCCGCCGCGCACAGTCCTCCACCGCGCACAGTCCTCCGCCGCGCACAGTCCTCCCCCGCGCACAGTCCTCCGCCGCGCACAGTCCTCCGCCGCGCACAGTCCTCCACCGCGCACAGTCCTCCCCCACGTACAGTCCTCCGCCGCGCACAGTCCTCCCCCGCGCACAGTCTTCCCCCGAGCACAGTCCTCCCCCGAGCACAGTCCTCCCCCGAGCACAGTCCTCCACCGCGCACAGTCCTCCCCCGCGCACAGTCCTCCGCCGCGCACAGTCCTCCGCCGCGCACAGTCCTCCCCACGCACAGTCCTCCGCCGCGCACAGTCCTCCACCGCTCACAGTCCTCCGCCGCGCACAGTCCTCCCCCGCGCACAGTCCTCCGCCGCGCACAGTCCTCCGCCGCGCACAGTCCTCCACCGCGCACAGTCCTCCCCCGCGTACAGTCCTCCGCCGCGCACAGTCCTCCCCCGCGCACAGTCCTCCGCCGCGCACAGTCCTTCGCCGCGCACAGTCCTCCCCGCGCACAGTCCTCCGTCGCGCACAGTCCTCCGCCGCGCACAGTCCTCCCCACGCACAGTCCTCCGCCGCGCACAGTCCTCCGCCGCGCACAGTCCTCCGCCGCGCACAGTCCTCCACCGCTCACAGTCCTCCGCCGCGCACAGTCCTCCCCCGCGCACAGTCCTCCGCCGCGCACAGTCCTCCGGCGCGCACAGTCCTCCCCCGTGCACAGTCCTCCGCCGCGCACAGTCCTCCCCCGCGCACAGTCCTCCGCCGCGCACAGTCCTCCGCCGCGCACAGTCCTCCCCCGCGCACAGTCCTCCCCCGCGCACAGTCCTCCCCCGAGCACAGTCCTCCCCCACGCACAGTCCTCCCCCGCGCACAGTCCTCCACCGCGCACAGTCCTCCCCCGCGCACAGTCCTCCGCCGCGCACAGTCCTCCGCCGCGCACAGTCCTCCCCCACGCACAGTCCTCCGCCGCGCACAGTCCTCCACCGCTCACAGTCCTCCGCCACGCACAGTCCTCCCCCGCGCACAGTCCTCCCCCGCGCACAGTCCTCCGCCGCGCACAGTCCTCCACCGCGCACAGTCCTCCCCCACGCACAGTCCTCCGCCGCGCACAGTCCTCCCCCGCGCACAGTCCTCCGCCGCGCACAGTCCTTCGCCGCGCACAGTCCTCCCCGCGCACAGTCCTCCGTCGCGCACAGTCCTCCGCCGCGCACAGTCCTCCCCCACGCACAGTCCTCCGCCGCGCACAGTCCTCCGCCGCGCACAGTCCTCCGCCGCGCACAGTCCTCCGCCGCGCACAGTCCTCCACCGCTCACAGTCCTCCGCCGCGCACAGTCCTCCCCCGCGCACAGTCCTCCGCCGCGCACAGTCCTCCGCCGCGCACAGTCCTCCCCCGCGCACAGTCCTCCGCCGCGCACAGTCCTCCCCCGCGCACAGTCCTCCGCCGCGCACAGTCCTCCGCCGCGCACAGTCCTCCCCCGCGCACAGTCCTCCGCCGCGCACAGTCCTCCACCACGCACGGTCCTCCCCCACGCACGGTCCTCCCCCGCGCACAGTCCTCCGCCGCGCACAGTCCTCCGCCTCGCACAGTCCTCCACCGCGCACAGTCCTCCCCCGCGCACAGTCCTCCGCCGTGCACAGTCCTCCACCGCGCAAGTCCTCCCCCACGCACAGTCCTCCCCCGCGCACAGTCCCTGCTGGGAGAGGGAGCAGGGTGAGCTGATCTGCAGAGTCACTGCTGGGAGAGGGAGCAGGGTGAGCTGATCTCCTGAGTCACTGCTGGGAGAGGGAGCAGGGTGAGCTGATCTGCTGTGTCACTGCTGGGAGAGGGAGAAGGGTGAGCTGATCTGCAGAGTCACTGCTGGGAGAGGGAGCCTGGTGAGCTGATCTGCAGAGTCACTGCTGGGAGAGGGAGCAGGGTGAGCTGATCTGCTGAGTCACTGCTGGGAGAGGGAGCAGGGTAAGCTGATCTCCTGAGTCACTGCTGGGAGAGGGAGCAGGGTGAGCTGATCTGCTGTGTCACTGCTGGGAGAGGGAGAAGGGTGAGCTGATCTGCAGAGTCACTGCTGGGAGAGGGAGCCTGGTGAGCTGATCTGCAGAGTCACTGCTGGGAGAGGGAGCAGGGTGAGCTGATCTGCTGAGTCACTGCTGGGAGAGGGAGCAGGGTGAGCTGATCTTCTGAGTCACTGCTGGGAGAGGGAGCAGGGTGAGCTGATCTGCAGAGTCACTGCTAGGAGAGGGAGCAGGGTGAGCTGATCTCCTGAGTCACTGCTGGGAGAGGGAGCAGGGGGAGCTGATCTGCAGAGTCACTGCTGGGAGAGGAAGCAGGGGGAGCTGATCTGCAGAGTCACTGCTGGGAGAGGGAGCAGGGTGAGCTGATCTGCAGAGTCACTGCTGGGAGAGGGAGCAGGGTGAGCTGATCTGCTGAGTCACTGCTGAGTAGGTATGAGCTTCGAGTTCGGAGTGTTTGGGGACCCGGGTCCTGCCCCAGGAGAGTGTTTGGGGACTTCGGGTCCTGCCCCAGGGGAGAGTTTGGGGACCCGGGTCCTGCCCCAGGGGAGTGTTTGGGGACCCGGGTCCTGCCTCGGCCGTTTTTCGGTAGCAGTGATTTTAATATTGCTTAAAGTGAAACAATAAAAGTGTAATATTCCTTTAAATTTCGTACCTGGGGGGGTGTGTAAAGTATGCATGTGAAGGGGCGCATGTTTCCCGTGCTTAGAACTGTCCCTGCACAAAGTGTAATTTTTGCAGGAAAAAAAGTCATTTAAAATCCCTCACGGCTAATGAATTGTCGGCTCCTGTAATACAGAGAACAGTCATTGAAAGTCATTGATAAAAAAAAGAAAATATGCGTGGGGTTCCCCCCAAATTCACTTACCAGGCCCTTCAGCTCTGGTATGGATATTAAGGCGAACCCTGCGTCAAATTTGAAAAAAAAATGGCGCGGGGTCCCCCCAAATATCCATACCAGACCCTTTATCCGAGCACGCAACCTGGCAGGCCGCAGGAAAAGAGGGGGGGACGAGAGAGCGCCCCCGCTCCTGAACCGTACCAGGCCACATGCCCTCAACATTGGAAGGATGCTTTGGGGGTCTGTGACCCCTCAAAGCACCATGTCCCCATGTTGATGAGGACAAGGGCCTCATCCCCACAACCCTGGCCGGTGGTTGTGGGGGTCTGCGGGCTGATCTCTTCTCCGGGTCCAGCGATGGGTGATCTCTTCTCTGGGTCCAGCGATGGGTGATCTCTCCCGATGGTCCAGCACATCCTGTCTCCAAGGAGACACTGCGGGAATCCCGGCACCTGACAGGTCTTAGCTGAGGAGGATGGAGCCACCCGTCACCTGACCCCGCCCCCCTCTGACGCAAGGGGAAAGCTGGGCTTCCCCAGTGATGTACGGGGTGACCCTGCCCCTTTCTGATGTAACGGAAACCTGCGTTACATCAGAGGGGGGCGGGGGTCACCCGTACGTCACGAGGGAAGCCCGGCTTTCCCCTTGCATCAGAGGGGGGCGGGGTCAGGTGACGGGTGGCCCCATCCTCCTCAGCTAAAACCTATCAGGCGCCGGGATTCCCGCAGTGTCTCCTTGGAGACAGGATGCGCTGGACCATCGGGAGAGATCACCCATCGTTGGACCCTGGAGAAGAGACCACCTATCACTGGACCCTGGAGAAGAGATCACCCATCACTGGACCCTGGAGAAGAGATCACCCATCGCTGGACCCTGGAGAAGAGATCACCCATCGCTGGACCCTGGAGAAGAGATCACCCATCGCTGGACCCTGGAGAGAGATCACCCATCGCTGGACCCCGGAGAAGAGATCACCCATCACTGTACCCCGGAGAAGAGATCACCCATCGCTGGACCCCGGAGAAGAGATCACCCATCGCTGGACCCCAGAGAAGAGATCACCCATCGCTGGACCCCGGAGAAGAGATCACCCATCACTGGACCCCAGAGAAGAGATCACCCATCGTTGGACCCTGGAGAAGAGATCACCCATCGCTGGACCCTGGAGAAGAGATCACCCATCCCTGTACCCCAGAGAAGAGATCACCCATCGCTGGACTCTGGAGAAGAGATCACTGTACCCCGGAGAAGAGATAACCCATCGCTGGACCCTGGAGAAGAGATCACCCATCGCTGTACCCCGGAGAAGAGATCACCCATCACTGAACCCCGGAGAAGAGATCACCCATCGCTGGACCCCGGAGAAGAGATCACCCATCGCTGGACCCTGGAGAAGAGACCACCCATCGCTGGACCCCGGAGAAGAGATCACCCATCGCTGGACCCCGGAGAAGAGATCACCCATCGCTGGACCCCGAAGAAGAGATCACCCATCACTGGACCCCGGAGAAGAGATCACCCATCACTGGACCCCGGAGAAGAGATCACTCATCGCTGTACCCCGGAGAAGAGATCACCCATCGCTGTACCCCGGAGAAGAGATCACCCATCGCTGTACCCCGGAGAAGAGATAACCCATCGCTGGACCCTGGAGAAGAGATCACCCATCGCTGTACCCTGGAGAAGAGATCACCCATCGCTGGACCCCGGAGAAGAGATCACCCATCACTGAACCCCGGAGAAGAAATCACCCATCGCTGGACCCCGGAGAAGAGATCACCCATCGCTGGACCCTGGAGAAGAGACCACCCATCGCTGGACCCCGGAGAAGAGATCACCCATCACTGAACCCCGGAGAAGAGATCACCCATCGCTGGACCCCGGAGAAGAGATCACCCATCACTGGACCCCGCAGAAGAGATCACCCATCTCTGGACCCCGGAGAAAAGATCACCCATCGCTGGACCACGGAGAAGAGATCACCCATCGCTGGACCCCGAAGAAGAGATCACCCATCACTGGACCCCAGAGAAGAGATCACCCATCGCTGGACCACGGAGAAGAGATCACCCATCACTGGACCCCGGAGAAGAGATCACCCATCGCTGGACCACGGAGAAGAGATCACCCATCTCTGGACCCCGGAGAAGAGATCACTCATCGCTGTACCCCGGAGAAGAGATCACTCATCGCTGTACCCCGGAGAAGAGATCACCCATCGCTGTACCCCGGAGAAGAGATCACCCATCGCTGGACCCCGGAGAAGAGATCACCCATCGCTGTACCCCGGAGAAGAGATCACTCATCGCTGTACCCCGGAGAAGAGATCACCCATCGCTGTACCCCTGAGAAGAGATCACTAATCGCTGTACCCCGGAGAAGAGATCACTCATTGCTGTACCCCGGAGAAGAGATCACCCATCGCTGTACCCCTGAGAAGAGATCACCCATCGCTGTACCCCTGAGAAGAGATCACCCATTGCTGTACCCCTGAGAAGAGATCACCCATCGCTGTACCCCGGAGAAGAGATCAGCCATCGCTGGACCCCGGAGAAGAGATCACCCATCGCTGGATACCAAGAGTGGATTACCACCGCTGGAATCTTTTTTTTATTATTTTTAATAAAGGACTTTTCCCAACAGTGTCTGTGTGTTTTTTAACTATTTTTTACACTTTCTTTGTGAAATGTTAGGGGTACTTTTGTACCCCCTTACCATTTAAAACTGGGGGGGCCGGGATCTGGGGGTCCCCTTGTTAAAGGGGGCTTCCAGATTCTGATAAGCCACCCGCCCGCAGACCCCACAACCACTGGCCAGGGTTGTGGGGATGAGGCCCTTGTCCCTATCAACATGGGGACCTGGTGCTTTGAGGGGTCACAGACCCCCAAAGCATTCTCCCAATGTTGAGGGCATGTGGCCTGGTATAGTTCTGGAGGGGGGGCGCTCTCTCGACCTCCCCCTCTTTTCCTATGACCTGCCAGGTTGCGTGCTCGGATAAAGGGTCTGGTATGGATATTTGGGGGGAACCCCACGCCATTTTTTTTAAAAAAAATTACGCGGGGTTCCCCCCAAATATCCATGCCAGACCTGAAGGGCCTGGTAACTGAATTTGGGGGGAACCCCAAGCATTTTTTTATTTTTTTTATTTATCAATGACTTTCAATGACACTTTGTGCAGGGACAGTTCTAAACACAGGAAACAGGGCGCCCCTTCACAGGCATACTATAGACACCCCCCAGGTATGAAATTTAAAGGAATATTACACTTTTATTGTTTCACTTTAAGCATTATTAAAATCACTGCTCCCGAAAAACGGCCGAGGCAGGACCCGGGTCCCCAAACACTCCCCTGGGGCAGGACCCGGGTCCCCAAACACTCCCCTGGGGCAGGACCCGGGTCCCCAAACACTCCCCTGGGGCAGGACCCGGGTCCCCAAACACTCCCCTGGGGCAGGACCCGGGTCCCCATACACTCCCCTGGGGCAGGACCCAGGTCCCCAAACACTCTTCTGGGGCAGGACCCGGGTCCCCAAACACTCCCCTGGGGCAGGACCCGGGTCCCCAAACATTCCCCTGGGGCAGGACCCGGGTCCCCATACACTCCCCTGGGGCAGGACCCGGGTCCCCAAACACTCCCCTGGGGCAGGACCCGGGTCCCCAAACACTCCCCTGGGGCAGGACCCGGGTCCCCATACACTCCCCTGGGGCAGGACCCCGGTCCCCAAACACTTCCCTGGGGCAGGACCCGGGTCCCCAAACACTCCCCTGGGGCAGGACCCGGGTCCCCAAACACTCCCCTGGGGCAGGAACCGGGTCCCCAAACACTCCCCTGGGGCAGGACCCGGGTCCCCAAACACTCCCCTGGGGCAGGAACCGGGTCCCCAAACACTCCCCTGGGGCAGGACCCAGGTCCCCAAACACTCCCCTGGGGCAGGACCCAGGTCCCCAAACTCTCCCCTGGGGCAGGACCTGGGTCCCCAAACACTCCCCTGGGGCAGGACCCGGGTCCCCATACACTCCCCTGGGGCAGGACCCGGGTCCCCAAACACTCCCCTGGGGCAGGACCCGGGTCCCCAAACACTCCCCTGGGGCAGGACCCGGGTCCCCAACACTCCCCTGGGGCAGGACCCCCGGGTCCCCAAACACTCCCCTGGGGCAGGACCCGGGTCCCCAAACACTCCCCTGGGGCAGGACCCGGGTCCCCAAACACTCCCCTGGGGCAGGACCCGGGTCCCCAAACACTCCCCTGGGGCAGGACCCGGGTCCCCATACACTCCCCTGGGGCAGGACCCCGGTCCCCAAACACTCCCCTGGGGCAGGACCCGGGTCCCCAAACACTCCCCTGGGGCAGGACCCGGGTCCCCAAACACTCCCCTGGGGCAGGAACCGGGTCCCCAAACACTCCCCTGGGGCAGGAACCCGGGTCCCCAAACACTCCCCTGGGGCAGGACCCGGGTCCCCAAACACTCCCCTGGGGCAGGAACCAGGTCCCCAAACACTCCCCTGGGGCAGGACCCCGGTCCCCAAACACTCCCCTGGGGCAGGACCCGGGTCCCCAAACACTCCCCTGGGGCAGGACCCGGGTCCCCAAACACTCCCCTGGGGCAGGAACCCGGGTCCCCAAACACTCCCCTGGGGCAGGAACCCGGGTCCCCAAACACTCCCCTGGGGCAGGACCCGGGTCCCCAAACAGTCCCCTGGGGCAGGACCCGGGTCCCCAAACCCTTTTTATGACAATAACTTGCATATTAGCCTTTAAAATGAGCACTTTTGATTTTGAAGGTTCGAGTCCCATAGACTTTAATAGGGTTCTAAAGTTCACACGAACTTTACGTCTGTTCACAGGTTCTGGTGCGAACCGAACAGGGGGGTGTTGGGCTCATCCCTATTACAGGGGGGTGTTGGGCTCATCCCTATTACAGGGGGGTGTTGGGCTCATCCCTACTGCTGAGAGGGGGAGCTGATCTGATGAGTCACTGCTGGGAGAGTGATCTCAGCTCACCCTGGTCCCTCTCCCAGCAGTGACTCAGGAGGACTAGTTAGCTGAGTCTCCTTCTCCTGTGATGGGATTGTAGTGTGGGATCCTCCTGGTTGGAGGACTAGTTAGCTGAGTCTCCTCCTCCTGTGACATTCCAGCAGAGTGGAGTGCAGGGATTGCAGGCGGAGTGGAGGAAGTGACACACAGAGTCTGTGGCTCGGAGTAGTTGGATGTCAGGGGGGATTCCTCGGACACTGGACTGTGCAGGAACCCGAGGATGGGAGGCTGGAAGGCGGGGAGGACGGCGGTCACTCTGCTGACTCTGTTCATCATCATCCCAGTAAGTGACCACTTCTGTCTGACTGTCACTTCTGCACACAGGACACCAATATATACTACTCACCGTCTGCTATATACTGTATACTACTCACCCTCTGCTATATACTGTATACTACTCACCGTCTGCTATATACTGTATACTACTCACCCTCTGCTATATACTGTATACTACTCACCGTCTGCTATATACTGTATACTACTCACCCTCTGCTATATACTGTATACTACTCACCCTCTGCTATATACTGTATACTACTCACCCTCTGCTATATACTGTATACTACTCACCGTCTGCTATATACTGTATACTACTCACCCTCTGCTATATACTGTATACTACTCACCGTCTGCTATATACTGTATACTACTCACCCTCTGCTATATACTGTATACTACTCACCCTCTGCTATATACTGTATACTACTCACCGTCTGCTATATACTGTATACTACTCACCGTCTGCTATATACTGTATACTACTCACCCTCTGCTATATACTGTATACTACTCACCCTCTGCTATATACTGTATACTACTCACCCTCTGCTATATACTGTATACTACTCACCCTCTGCTATATACTGTATACTACTCACCCTCTGCTATATACTGTATACTACTCACCCTCTGCTATATACTGTATACTACTCACCCTCTGCTATATACTGTATACTACTCACCCTCTGCTATATACTGTATACTACTCACCGTCTGCTATATACTGTATACTACTCACCCTCTGCTATATACTGTATACTACTCACTGTCTGCCATATACTGTATACTACTCACCCTCTGCTATATACTGTATACTACTCACCCTCTGCTATATACTGTATACTACTCACCCTCTGCTATATACTGTATACTACTCACCCTCTGCTATATACTGTATACTACTCACCCTCTGCTATATACTGTATACTACTCACCCTCTGCTATATACTGTATACTACTCACCAGCTGCTATATACTGTATACTACTCACCCTCTGCTATATACTGTATACTACTCACCCTCTGCTATATACTGTATACTACTCACCCTCTGCTATATACTGTATACTACTCACCCTCTGCTATATACTGTATACTACTCACTGTCTGCCATATACTGTATACTACTCACCCTCTGCTATATACTGTATACTACTCACCCTCTGCTATATACTGTATACTACTCACCCTCTGCTATATACTGTATACTACTCACCCTCTGCTATATACTGTATACTACTCACCCTCTGCTATATACTGTATACTACTCACCCTCTGCTATATACTGTATACTACTCACCGGCTGCTATATACTGTATACTACTCACCCTCTGCTATATACTGTATACTACTCACCCTCTGCTATATACTACTCACCCTCTGCTATATACTGTATACTACTCACCCTCTGCTATATACTGTATACTACTCACCCTCTGCTATATACTGTATACTACTCACCCTCTGCTATATACTGTATACTACTCACCCTCTGCTATATACTGTATACTACTCACCCAGTGCTATATACAGAGCACACAACTTATACGTTGTATACAGTTATATACTCCTCTAGAGATCTCTCTGCTATAAAACGTTTGTAAAGCTACACAATGTATTGTCTGTAGAGATGTGTGGATATTGCTGTACACAGAGCCCGTCATCAGGGATCTCCTCACCCCTCCTGTACTATCTATACCTCCACAAGGCTTCACCTTCCCCTTCTCCGTCCTGCAGCTTCACCTTCCCCTTCTCCGTCCTGCAGCTTCACCTTCCCCTTCTCCGTCCTGCAGCTTCACCTTCCCCTTCCCCCATCCTGCATCTTCACCTTCCCCTTCTCCATCCTGCAGCTTCACCTTCCCCTTCTCCGTCCTGCAGCTTCACCTTCCCCTTCCCCCATCCTGCATCTTCACCTTCCCCTTCTCCGTCCTGCAGCTTCACCTTCCCCTTCTCCGTCCTGCAGCTTCACCTTCCCCTTCCCCCATCCTGCATCTTCACCTTCCCCTTCTCCGTCCTGCAGCTTCACCTTCCCCTTCTCCGTCCTGCAGCTTCACCTTCCCCTTCTCCATCCTGCAGCTTCACCTTCCCCTTCTCCGTCCTGCAGCTTCACCTTCCCCTTCTCCGTCCTGCAGCTTCACCTTCCCCTTCTCCGTCCTGCAGCTTCACCTTCCCCATCTCCGTCCTGCAGCTTCACCTTCCTCTTCTCCGTCCTGCAGCTTCACCTTCCCCATCTCCGTCCTGCAGCTTCACCTTCCCCTTCTCCGTCCTGCAGCTTCACCTTCCCCATCTCCGTCCTGCAGCTTCACCTTCCCCTTCTCCGTCCTGCACCTTCACCTTCCTCTTCTCCGTCCTGCAGCTTCACCTTCCCCTTCTCCATCCTGCAGCTTCACCTTCCTCTTCTCCGTCCTGCAGCTTCACCTTCCCCATCTCCGTCCTGCAGCTTCACCTTCCCCTTCCCCATCCTGCAGCTTCACTTTCCCCTTCTCCGTCCTGCAGCTTCACCTTCCCCTTCTCCGTCCTGCAGCTTCACCTTCCCCTTCTCCGTCCTGCAGCTTCACCTTCCCCTTCTCCGTCCTGCAGCTTCACCTTCCCCTTCCCCCATCCTGCATCTTCACCTTCCCCTTCTCCGTCCTGCAGCTTCACCTTCCCCTTCTCCGTCCTGCAGCTTCACCTTCCCCTTCCCCCATCCTGCATCTTCACCTTCCCCTTCTCCGTCCTGCAGCTTCACCTTCCCCTTCTCCGTCCTGCAGCTTCACCTTCCCCTTCTCCATCCTGCAGCTTCACCTTCCCCTTCTCCGTCCTGCAGCTTCACCTTCCCCTTCTCCGTCCTGCAGCTTCACCTTCCCCTTCTCCGTCCTGCAGCTTCACCTTCCCCATCTCCGTCCTGCAGCTTCACCTTCCGCTTCTCCGTCCTGCAGCTTCACCTTCCCCATCTCCGTCCTGCAGCTTCACCTTCCCCTTCTCCGTCCTGCAGCTTCACCTTCCCCATCTCCGTCCTGCAGCTTCACCTTCCCCTTCTCCGTCCTGCACCTTCACCTTCCTCTTCTCCGTCCTGCAGCTTCACCTTCCCCTTCTCCATCCTGCAGCTTCACCTTCCTCTTCTCCGTCCTGCAGCTTCACCTTCCCCATCTCCGTCCTGCAGCTTCACCTTCTCCTTCCCCATCCTGCAGCTTCACATTCCCCTTCTCCGTCCTGCAGCTTCACCTTCCCCTTCTCCGTCCTGCAGCTTCACCTTCCCCTTCTCCGTCCTGCAGCTTCACCTTCCCCTTCTCCATCCTGCAGCTTCACCTTCCCCTTCTCCGTCCTGCAGCTTCACCTTCCCCATCTCAGTCCTGCAGCTTCACCTTCTCCTTCCCCATCCTGCAGCTTCACTTTCCCCTTCTCCGTCCTGCAGCTTCACCTTCCCCTTCTCCGTCCTGCAGCTTCACCTTCCCCTTCTCCGTCCTGCAGCTTCACCTTCCCCTTCTCCGTCCTGCAGCTTCACCTTCCCCTTCTCCGTCCTGCAGCTTCACCTTCCCCATCTCCGTCCTGCGGCTTCACTTTCTCCTTCTCCGTCCTGCAGCTTCACCTTCCCCTTCTCCGTCCTGCAGCTTCACCTTCCCCTTCTCCGTCCTGCAGCTTCACTTTCTTCTTCTCCGTCCTGCGGCTTCCCCTTCCTCTTCTCCGTCCTGCACCTTCACCTTCCCCATCTCCGTCCTGCAGCTTCACCTTCTCCTTCCCCATCCTGCAGCTTCACCTTCCCCTTCTCCGTCCTGCAGCTTCTCCTTCCCCTTCTCCGTCCTGCAGCTTCACC
Organism: Lithobates sylvaticus; assembly: GCA_028564925.1. NCBI lineage: Eukaryota > Metazoa > Chordata > Amphibia > Anura > Ranidae > Lithobates > Lithobates sylvaticus. Next base: position 1,515,094 of record CM053035.1, read on the forward strand.
TTCCCCTTCTCCGTCCTGCAGCTTCTCCTTCCCCATCCTGCAGCTTCACCTTCCCCTTCTCCGTCCTGCAGCTTCACCTTCCCCTTCTCCGTCCTGCACCTTCACCTTCCCCTTCTCCGTCCTGCAGCTTCACCTTCCCCATCCTGCAGCTTCACCTTCCCCTTCTCCGTCCTGCAGCTTCACCTTCTCCTTCTCCGTCCTGCACCTTCACCTTCCCCTTCTCTGTCGTGCAGCTTCACCTTCCCCTTCTCCGTCCTGCAGCTTCACCTTCCCCTTCTCCGTCCTGCGGCTTCACCTTCCTCTTCTCCGTCGTGCAGCTTCACCTTCCCCTTCTACGTCCTGCAGCTTCACCTTCCACTTCTCTGTCGTGCAGCTTCATCTCCTCCTTCCCCATCCTGCAGCTTCACCTTCTCCGTCCTGCAGCTTCATCTCCTCCCTCCTCATCCTGCAGCTTCACTCCCTGTGGGGTTGTCTTTCTATATGCCCCCCCCCCCCCCATACTAATACACATAATGATGGGAGTTTAGTGACTTGTGAGGGAGATAAATCCTGATCAGTGCTGAGCGTCTGTATTGTCCATGAGTGGGGGGCGTGTCCTAATACATAATGTTTAGCCTTAGCGTGCCGGTGACCGGTCCTCTTCTATGTATTGTGTAGTAGCAGTACATCGGTGACCGGTCCTCTTCTATGTATTGTGTAGTAGCATTACATCGGTGACCGGTCCTCTTCTATGTATTGTGTAGTAGCAGTACATCGGTGACCGGTCCTCTTCTATGTATTGTGTAGTAGCATTACATCGGTGACCGGTCCTCTTCTATGTATTGTGTAGTAGCAGTACATCGGTGACCGGTCCTCTTCTATGTATTGTGTAGTAGCATTAAATCGGTGACCGGTCCTCTTCTATGTATTGTGTAGTAGCATTACATCGGTGACCGGTCCTCTTCTATGTATTGTGTAGTAGCAGTACATCGGTGACCGGTCCTCTTCTATGTATTGTGTAGTAGCAGTACATCGGTGACCGGTCCTCTTCTATGTATTGTGTAGTAGCATTACATCGGTGACCGGTCCTCTTCTATGTATTGTGTAGTAGCAGTACATCGGTGACCGGTCCTCTTCTATGTATTGTGTAGTAGCAGTACATCGGTGACCGGTCCTCTTCTATGTATTGTGTAGTAGCAGTACATCGGTGACCGGTCCTCTTCTATGTATTGTGTAGTAGCATTACATCGGTGACCGGTCCTCTTCTATGTATTGTGTAGTAGCAGTACATCGGTGACCGGTCCTCTTCTATGTATTGTGTAGTAGCAGTACATCGGTGACCGGTCCTCTTCTATGTATTGTGTAGTAGCAGTACATCGGTGACCGGTCCTCTTCTATGTATTGTGTAGTAGCATTACATCGGTGACCGGTCCTCTTCTATGTATTGTGTAGTAGCAGTACATCGGTGACCGGTCCTCTTCTATGTATTGTGTAGTAGCATTACATCGGTGACCGGTCCTCTTCTATGTATTGTGTAGTAGCAGTACATCGGTGACCGGTCCTCTTCTATGTATTGTGTAGTAGCAGTACATCGGTGACCGGTCCTCTTCTATGTATTGTGTAGTAGCAGTACATCGGTGACCGGTCCTCTTCTCTGTATTATAAATAGTGACATGGATGAGGCCGGCTGTTATTTTATCCCGGCGGTTATTCTGGTCTGCGGTGCCTCTGTGTCTTCCGCCTGTCCCTGCCGGGGTCACAAATACCCCAATGGCCTTCCCGACCAATCAGAGGCCCCGAGACACTATACAGGGTTCTGTGCTGAGCCATGGGGCCGTGTTCATAGCAACCACCAGAGGCCCTGCGTTCTGATTGGTCGCTGTGGGTCATTACTCTCTATATTACAAGGTTGTTATTGGTGAGTGAAGATCTGCAACATTTCCCAGAATCAGGAAAGATTCACACAATATATCCTCCAATCATCAATATTCACTCAATATATCCTCCAATCATCAATATTCACTCAATATATCCTCCAATCATCAATATTCACACAATATATCCTCCAATCATCAATATTCACACAATATATCCTCCAATCATCAATATTCACTCAATATATCCTCCAATCATCAATATTCACACAATATATCCTCCAATCATCAATATTTACACAATATATCCTCCAATCATCAATATTTACACAATATATCCTCCAATCATCAATATTTACACAATATATCCTCCAATCATCAATATTTACACAATATATCCTCCAATCATCAATATTTACACAATATATCCTCCAATACCAACACCTTCCTCCACCACACCCCCAGAGGGACCCCCCACTCCAACCACACCCCCAAAGAGACCCCCCCACTCTGATCACACCCCCAGAGGGACCCCCCCACTCCAACCACACCCCCAAAGAGACCCCCCCACTCTGATCACACCCCCAGAGGGACCCCCCACTCCGATCACACCCCCGGAGAGACCCCCCACTCCAACCACACCCCCGGAGAGACCCCTCCACTCTGATCACACCCCCAGAGAGACCCCTCCACTCTAACCACACCCCCAGAGGGACCCCCCACTCTAACCACACCCCCAGAGAGACCCCCCACTCTAACCACACCCCCAGAGGGACCCCCCACTCTAACCACACCCCCCCCCAGAGAGAGACCCCCCCCCACCCCCCCCACTCCAACCACACCCCCGGAGAGACCCCTCCACTCTGATCACACCCCCAGAGAGACCCCCCACTCTAACCACACCCCCAGAGAGACCCCTCCACTCTAACCACACCCCCAGAGGGACCCCCCACTCTAACCACCCACCCCCAGAGAGACCCCCCACTCCAACCACACCCCCGGAGAGACCCCTCCACTCTGATCACACCCCCCCACCCCCCCACTCTGATCACACCCCCAGAGAGACCCCCCCACTCTGATCACACACACCCCCAGAGGGACCCCCCACTCTAACCACACCCCCAGAGAGACCCCCCCACTCTGATCACACCCCCACCCCCCCCACTCAACCACACCCCCAGAGAGACCCCCCACTCCAACCACACCCCCAGAGAGACCCCCCACTCTGATCACACCCCCAGAGAGACCCCTCCACTCTGATCACACCCCCAGAGAGACCCCCCACTCCGATCACACCCCCAGAGAGACCCCCCACTCTGATCACACCCCCAGAGAGACCCCCCCCCCACCCAACCCCCCCCAGAGAGACCCCCCCCCCCCACCTCCACACCACCCCCCAGAGAGACCCCCCACTCCAACCACACCCCCGGAGAGACCCCTCCACTCCGATCACACCCCCAGAGAGACCCCCCACTCTGATCACACCCCCAGAGGGAACCCCCCACTCCAACCACACCCCCAGAGGGACCCCCCACTCCAACCACACCCCCAGAGAGAACCCCCACTCTGATCACACCCCCAGAGGGACCCCCCACTCCGATCACACCCCCAGAGGGACCCCCCACTCCAACCACCCCCCAGAGAGACCCCCCACTCCAACCACACCCCCGGAGAGACCCCTCCACTCTGATCACACCCCCAGAGAGACCCCCCCCCCCCCACTCCGATCACACCCCCAGAGAGACCCCCCCACTCTGATCACACCCCCAGAGAGACCCCCCCCCACTCCAACCACCCCCCCAGAGAGACCCCCCACTCCAACCACACCCCCGGAGAGACCCCTCCACTCTGATCACACCCCCAGAGAGACCCCCCACTCCGATCACACCCCCAGAGAGACCCCCCACTCTGATCACACCCCCAGAGGGAACCCCCCACTCCAACCACACCCCCAGAGAGAACCCCCACTCTGATCACACCCCCAGAGGGACCCCCCACTCTGATCACACCCCCAGAGGGACCCCCCCACTCCAACCACCCCCCAGAGAGACCCCCCACTCCAACCACACCCCCGGAGAGACCCCTCCACTCCGATCACACCCCCAGAGAGACCCCCCACTCTGATCACACTCCCAGAGAGACCCCGCCACTCTGATCACACCCCCAGAGGGAACCCCCCACTCCAACCACACCCCCAGAGAGACCCCCCACTCTGATCACACCCCCAGAGAGAACCCCCACTCTGATCACACCCCCAGAGGGACCCCCCCACTCCAACCACACCCCCAAAGAGACCCCCCCACTCTGATCACACCCCCAGAGGGACCCCCCACTCCGATCACACCCCCAGAGAGACCCCGCCACTCTGATCACACCCCCAGAGGGACCCCCCACTCCGATCACACCCCCAGAGCGACCCCCACTGGTGGTGTAGCTTTTGTTGGTCCCCTCGCCCCAGGAGCTTGCACTCCGCAGCCCTCGGCTCCCTCCACATAGCGGGAGAATATTCTCGGAATGAGCGGCCGCGGTATAAATAGCTGGGAGAGGATTCCAGGGATGAGCGCCGGGCGGGATCCAGACACGGTATATATAGACAGATACGGATTGTATGGATGAGCCGTCTACTCGTCACCCCACAGGGCGAGCGCCGTTATCCCGTCCGTCTGTCTGCACAGCTGCACCGCGGGGGGGCGGAGCCAGAGTGCGTTCACCTTTTAGAATCATCAGATTGCAGCTGCTGGAGAACTACAAGTCCCAGCACAGCGTAGCATTGATTCATATCAGACATTGATTGGTGATTGTATGGTCTCCGATATTCCCGGGGTTATGATGTCATCGAACTCTGAGGGCTGATTGTATGCAGAGATGAAATGTGATGACCTCATAATGAGAAACAACATTCCATCCAGTGATGTCATAATACAGCGAGTAAAAATACCCCGACCTGTCCTCCAATACTAGGAGAGGGAGGAGCAACACTGAGCCAATCCCCCTGACCTCAGAACATGAGGCCCCTCCTCCCACTCACCCCCTGACCTCAGAACACAGGGCCCCTCCTCCCACTCACCCCCTGACCTCAGAACACAGGGCCCCTCCTCCCGCTCACCCCCTGACCTCAGAACACAGGGCCCCTCCTCCTACTCACCCCCTGACCTCAGAACACGGGGCCCCTCCTCCCGCTCACCCCCTGACCTCAGAACACGAGGCCCCTCCTCCCGCTCACCCCCTGACCTCAGAACACAGGGCCCCTCCTCCCACTCACCCCCTGACCTCAGAACACAGGGCCCCTCCTCCTACTCACCCCCTGACCTCAGAACACAGGGCCCCTCCTCCCGCTCACCCCCTGACCTCAGAACACAGGGCCCCTCCTCCCCCCTGACCTTAGGACACGGGGCCCCTCCTCCTCCCCCTGACCTCAGAACACAGGGCCCCTCCTCCCGCTCACCCCCTGACCTCAGAACACAGGGCCCCTCCTCCCGCTCACCCTCTGACCTCAGAACACAGGGCCCCTCCTCCCCCTCACCCCCTGACCTCAGAACACAGGGCCCCTCCTCCCACTCACCCCCTGACCTCAGGACACGGGGCCCGTCCTCCCCCCTGACCTTAGGACACGGGGCCCCTCCTCCCCCTGACCTCAGGACACGGGGCCCCTCCTCCCCCCTGACCTCAGGACACGGGGCCCCTCCTCCACCTGACCTCAGGACACGGGGCCCCTCCTCCCCCCCCCCTGACCTCAGGACACGGGGCCCCTCCTCCCCCTGACCTCAGGACACGAGGCCCCTCCTCCCACTCACCCCCTGACCTCAGAACACAGGGCCCCTCCTCCCCCTGACCTCAGGACACGGGGCCCCTCCTCCCCCTGACCTCAGGACACGGGGCCCCTCCTCCCCCTGACCTCAGGACACGAGGCCCCTCCTCCCACTCACCCCCTGACCTCAGAACACGGGGCCCCTCCTCCCACTCACCCCCTGACCTCAGAACACAGGGCTCTTCCTCCCACTCACCCCCTGACCTCAGAACACAGGGCCCCTCCTCCCCCTGACCTCAGAACACAGGGCCCCTCCACCCCCTGACCTCAGAACACAGGGCCCCTCCTCCCCCTGACCTCAGAACACAGGGCCCCTCCTCCCCCTGACCTCAGGACACAGGGCCCCTCCTCCCCCTGACCTCAGAACACAGGGCCCCTCCTCCCCCTGACCTCAGAACACAGGGCCCCTCCTCCCGCTCACCCCCTGACCTCAGGACACGGGGCCCCTCCTCCCCCCTGACCTTAGGACACGGGGCCCCTCCTCCCCCTGACCTCAGGACACGAGGCCCCTCCTCCCACTCACCCCCTGACCTCAGAACACAGGGCTCTTCCTCCCACTCACCCCCTGACCTCAGGACACAGGGCCCCTCCTCCCCCTGACCTCAGAACACTGGGCCCCTCCTCCCGCTCACCCCCTGACCTCAGGACACGGGGCCCCTCCTCCCCCTGACCTCAGGACACAGGGCCCCTCCTCCCCCTGACCTCAGAACACAGGGCCCCTCCTCCCGCTCACCCCCTGACCTCAGGACACGGGGCCCCTCCTCCCCCCTGACCTCAGGACACGGGGCCCCTCCTCCCCCCTGACCTCAGGACATGGGGCCCCTCCTCCCCCTGACCTCAGGACATGGGGCCCCTCCTCCCCCTGACCTCAGGACACGGGGCCGTCCTCCCCCCTGACCTCAGGACACGGGGCCCCTCATAGCAGAGTTGTGTGAAGTTTCTGTTTGTTTAGTGAATTGACTTTAAACACTTCAGATGAGTGTCTGTAATTGGAGGCAAACACAGGGAGGGGCCCCTGAATACGGGGCCCTCTGTAGTCTCTGCCCGCAGATCATTACACGGGGTGGCGGGATATTTATGGTGTGTTTGATGTTCTGTAATGGATGGGAATCAGTACAAAGGGGGGATTACTAAAGGCAAATATCTTCCCCGTGCGAAGAAATTGTCCGCAGAGCTTCGTGAATGAGGCGAAAATTCACAGCACTCCCTATTATTATACAGGAGATCCAATCACGTGCAAGGAAAAGAAAAGACCTTTATTTCTGGTAGCACGTGATTGGACGATGGAAGTCGGTAGAGCTTCGCCTTGTTTCCTAAGCTCTGCGGAAAATTCCCCCAATGAGCTCCACCTGTGTATGAGATCCCAGCGATCCCAGCGATCCCAGCGGTCCCAGCGATCCCATAGATCCCAGCGGTCCCAGCGGTCCCAGTGATCCCATAGATCCCAGCGGTCCCAGCGGTCCCAGCGGTCCCAGCGATCCCATAGATCCCAGTGATCCCATAGATCCCCGCGATCCCAGCGATCCCAGCAGTCCCAGCGATCCCATAGATCCCAGCGGTCCCAGCCATCCCAGCGATCCCAGCGATCCTATATATCCCAGCGATCCCATAGATCCCAGCCATCCCATCGGTCCCATAGATCCCATAGATCCCAGTGATCCCATCGATCCCCGTGGTCCCAGCCATCCCAGCCATCCCAGCGGTCCCAGCGATCCCATAGATCCCATAGATCCCAGCGATCCCAGCGATCCCATAGATCCCAGCCATCCCAGCCATCCCAGCCATCCCATCGGTCCCATAGATCCCAGTGATCCCAGCGATTCCAGCGGTCCATGCAAATGGGCGACCAGGGGCACCCAGCGAGTCCCCCAATCATCTCTGTGTATTGGGCTAATCATTCAGTAACTGCGCCCAGAATTCAGGGAGCATTCAGAACATGGGAAGAGGGGGGAGTGGCTTCCACATGGCGGAACAATGGCCGCCGCGGCCTGTTCTGGAAGATGACATAGAGGTCTGGTGGGTAATTATAGATGCTGGAGATGAAGGTCTGTGGTCAGCCTCGGGCCTGTGACTGGTTATGGATATGCTCTGACTCCGCCCCCTGCGGCTTTATTGTCTCTATAAAAGTTTATTTTTGTGGTGGTGTGTCAGTGGTAAGACTCCTGGGGGTCAGAGGTCAGGGCTGGAGCAGAAATGCCCATCAGCCAGGGTGGCCCTAGAAGGGCTGTAAGGTGTTGGGGACCCGTGTAATTCGAGGGCCTGTCATACAGGAGAGCAGCCGGACAAACAGCTGAAATAGCAGACTTCTGATTAGCTCAGCTTCCTTGCTTTGTCCTCTGTGAGCTCCATCCCCGACAAAGGAGGCCGACGGATCACCATGGGGGGTCATCTGTACACAATGGCCGGAAATCTGGAAGAGAAGACAGATCAGAGAGAGTGTGGAGGGTACAACCCACCCCCAAAACTCACTGCGTATCTTCGTCCTCAGTGTTCCCCCTATGAGATCTCCTCATCCTCGGTGTTCCCCGTATGAGATCTCCTCATCCTCAGTGTTCTCCATATGAGATCTCCTCATCCTCAGTGTTCCCCCCTATGAGATCTCCTCATCCTCGGTGTTCCCCCTATGAGATCTCCTCATCCTCAGTGTTCCCCCTATGAGATCTCCTCATCCTCAGTGTTCCCCATATGAGATCTCCTCATCCTCAGTGTTCCCCCTATGAGATCTCCTCATCCTCAGTGTTCCCCCTATGAGATCTCCTCATCCTCGGTGTTCCCCCTATGAGATCTCCTCATCCTCGGTGTTCCCCGTATGGGATCTCCTCATCCTCTGTGTTCCCCCCTATGGGATCTCCTCATCCTTGGTGTTCTCCATAAGAGATCTCCTCATCCTCAGTGTTCCCCCTATGGGATCTCCTCATCCTCGGTGTTCCCCCTATGAGATCTCCTCATCCTCAGTGTTCCCCCTATGAGTGAGATCTCCTCATCCTCAGTGTTCCCCCCTATGAGATCTCCTCATCCTCAGTGTTCCCCCTATGAGTGAGATCTCCTCATCCTCAGTGTTCCCCCCTATGAGATCTCCTCATCCTCAGTGTTCCCCATATGGGATCTCCTCATCCTCAGTGTTCCCCCTATGAGATCTCCTCATCCTCAGTGTTCCCCCTATGAGATCTCCTCATCCTCAGTGTTCCCCCTATGAGATCTCCTCATCCTCGGTGTTCCCCCCTATGAGATCTCCTCATCCTCGGTGTTCCCCCCTATGAGATCTCCTCAGACAAACAGCTGAAATACCAGACTTCTGATTAGCTCAGCTTCCTTGCTTTGTCCTCTGTGAGCTCCATCCCCGACAAAGGAGGCCGACGGATCACCATGGGGGGTCATCTGTACACAATGGCCGGAAATCTGGAAGAGAAGACAGATCAGAGAGAGTGTGGAGGGAACAACCCACCCCCAAAACTCACTGCGTATCTTCATCCTCAGTGTTCCCCCCTATGAGATCTCCTCATCCTCAGTGTTCCCCCTATGAGATCTCCTCATCCTCGGTGTTCCCCCTATGAGATCTCCTCATCCTCTGTGTTCCCCCCTATGGGATCTCCTCATCCTCAGTGTTCCCCCTATGAGATCTCCTCATCCTTGGTGTTCTCCATAAGAGATCTCCTCATCCTCAGTGTTCCCCCTATGGGATCTCCTCATCCTCGGTGTTCCCCCTATGAGATCTCCTCATCCTCAGTGTTCCCCCTATGAGTGAGATCTCCTCATCCTCAGTGTTCCCCCCTATGAGATCTCCTCATCCTCAGTGTTCCCCCCTATGGGATCTCCTCATCCTCAGTGTTCCCCCTATGAGTGAGATCTCCTCATCCTCAGTGTTCCCCCTATGAGATCTCCTCATCCTCAGTGTTCCCCCTATGAGATCTCCTCATCCTCGGTGTTCCCCCTATTAGATCTCCTCATCCTCGGTGTTCCCCGTATGGGATCTCCTCATCCTCTGTGTTCCCCCCTATGGGATCTCCTCATCCTCAGTGTTCCCCCCTATGAGATCTCCTCATCCTTGGTGTTCTCCATAAGAGATCTCCTCATCCTCAGTGTTCCCCCTATGGGATCTCCTCATCCTCGGTGTTCCCCCTATGAGATCTCCTCATCCTCAGTGTTCCCCCTATGAGTGAGATCTCCTCATCCTCAGTGTTCCCCCCTATGAGATCTCCTCATCCTCAGTGTTCCCCATATGGGATGTCCTCATCCTCAGTGTTCCCCCTATGAGTGAGATCTCCTCATCCTCAGTGTTCCCCCTATGAGATCTCCTCATCCTCAGTGTTCCCCCTATGAGATCTCCTCATCCTCGGTGTTCCCCCCTATGAGATCTCCTCATCCTCGGTGTTCCCCCTATGAGATCTCCTCATCCTCAGTGTTCCCCCCTATGAGATCTCCTCATCCTCAGTGTTCCCCCTATGAGATCTCCTCATCCTCAGTGTTCCCCCTATGAGATCTCCTCATCCTCAGTGTTCCCCCTATGAGATCTCCTCATCCTTGGTGTTCCCCCCTATGAGTGAGATCTCCTCATCCTTGGTGTTCCCCATATGAGATCTCCTCATCCTTGGTGTTCTCCATATGAGATCTCCTCATCCTTGGTGTTCCCCATATGAGATCTCCTCATCCTTGGTGTTCCCCATATGAGATCTCCTCATCCTTGGTGTTCCCCATATGAGATCTCCTCATCCTTGGTGTTCCCCATATGAGATCTCATCCTTGGTGTTCCCCATATGAGATCTCCTCATCCTTGGTGTTCCCCATATGAGATCTCATCCTTGGTGTTCCCCATATGAGATCTCCTCATCCTCGGTGTTCCCTGTATGAGATCTCCTCATCCTCGGTGTTCCCTGTATGAGATCTCCTCATCCTTGGTGTTCCCCATATGAGATCTCATCCTTGGTGTTCCCCCTATGAGATCTCCTCATCCTTGGTGTTCTCCATATGAAATCTCCTCATCCTTGGTGTTCCCTGTATGAGATCTCCTCATCCTTGGTGTTCCCCCTATGAGATCTCCTCATCCTTGGTGTTCTCCCTATGAGATCTCCTCATCCTCAGTGTTCTCCATATGAGATCTCCTCATCCTTGGTGTTCCCCCTATGAGATCTCCTCATCCTCAGTGTTCCCCCCTATGAGATCTCCTCATCCTCAGTGTTCCCCCTATGAGATCTCCTCATCCTTGGTGTTCTCCATATGAGATCTCCTCATCCTTGGTGTTCCCTGTATGAGATCTCCTCATCCTCGGTGTTCCCCCTATGAGATCTCCTCATCCTCAGTGTTCCCCCCTATGAGATCTCCTCATCCTCAGTGTTCCCCCTATGAGATCTCCTCATCCTCAGTGTTCCCCCCTATGAGATCTCCTCATCCTCAGTGTTCCCCCTATGAGATCTCCTCATCCTCAGTGTTCCCCGTATGAGATCTCCTCATCCTCAGTGTTCCCCCCTATGAGATCTCCTCATCCTCAGTGTTCCCCCTATGAGATCTCCTCATCCTCAGTGTTCTCCATATGAGATCTCCTCATCCTCAGTGTTCCCCCTATGAGATCTCCTCATCCTCGGTGTTCTCCATATGGAATCTCCTCATCCTCGGTGTTCTCCATATGGAATCTCCTCATCCTCAGTGTTCCCCATATGAGATCTCCTCATCCTCAGTGTTCCCCCATATGAGATCTCCTCATCCTCAGTGTTCCCCCTATGAGATCTCCTCATCCTCAGTGTTCTCCATATGAGATCTCCTCATCCTCGGTGTTCTCCATATGGAATCTCCTCATCCTCAGTGTTCCCCATATGAGATCTCCTCATCCTCGGTGTTCCCCCTATGAGATCTCCTCATCCTCGGTGTTCTCCATATGAGATCTCCTCATCCTCAGTGTTCCCCCCTATGAGTGAGATCTCCTCATCCTTGGTGTTCTCCATATGAGATCTCCTCATCCTCAGTGTTCCCCATATGAGATCTCCTCATCCTTGGTGTTCTCCATATGAGATCTCCTCATCCTTGGTGTTCCCCGTATGAGATCTCCTCATCCTCAGTGTTCTCCATATGAGATCTCCTCATCCTCGGTGTTCCCCGTATGAGATCTCCTCATCCTCAGTGTTCTCCATATGAGATCTCCTCATCCTTGGTGTTCTCCATATGGAATCTCCTCATCCTCAGTGTTCCCCATATGAGATCTCCTCATCCTTGGTGTTCCCCGTATGAGATCTCCTCATCCTTGGTGTTCCCCATATGAGATCTCATCCTTGGTGTTCCCCATATGAGATCTCCTCATCCTTGGTGTTCCCCATATGAGATCTCCTCATCCTTGGTGTTCCCCATATGAGATCTCCTCATCCTCAGTGTTCTCCATATGAGATCTCCTCATCCTCAGTGTTCTCCATATGAGATCTCCTCATCCTTGGTGTTCTCCATATGGAATCTCCTCATCCTCAGTGTTCCCCATATGAGATCTCCTCATCCTTGGTGTTCCCCGTATGAGATCTCCTCATCCTTGGTGTTCCCCATATGAGATCTCATCCTTGGTGTTCCCCATATGAGATCTCCTCATCCTCAGTGTTCCCCCTATGAGATCTCCTCATCCTCAGTGTTCTCCATATGAGATCTCATCCTCGGAGTTCCCCATATGAGATCTCCTGAACCTCTGTGTCCTGTGATTGGCCTCCATGCCCCATCATTGACCTCTGATTGGCGGTTATGTTGTGTTGAGCCCTGAGGCACTGCCTCCGTCTGGACTTGTCCTCTGAGCCCCTCACTGCCCATTCCTCAGAATCTTCATCTCTGCAGATTTCCCAAACCCTTTCCATGTGAAATCACTGCCTGTTCAGATTAAGTGGAGCGCCACAGAGATGAATGGACTGAGCCAGATCCCATAGCAACCAAATAACCCGAGCCAGATCCCATAGCAACCAAATAACCCAAGTCAGATCTCATAGCAACCAAATAACCCGAGCCAGATCCCATAGCAACCAAATAACCCGAGCCAAATCCCATAGCAACCAAATAACCCGAGCCAGATCCCATAGGAACCAAATAACCCGAGCCAGATCCCATAGGAACCAAATAACCCAAGTCAGATCTCATAGCAACCAAATAACCCGAGCCAGATCCCATAGCAACCAAATAACCCGAGCCAGATCCCATAGCAACCAAATAACCTGAGCCAGATCCCATAGCAACCAAATAACCCGAGTCAGATCCCATAGCAACCAAATAACCCGAGTCAGATCCCATAGCAACCAAATAACCCGAGCCAGATCCCATAGCAACATTTCTTGTATGTGAACAATACTGATGGGCACACATTGTACGATCATTCAATGGTTATCCCTCATACACATTTATGGCTGTTTATAATCAATTCCTCCTATAACCAGAAATTCCCATCAATAAATACACCACCACAAGAAAATACAACACAGGGATGGTGAGAACCCCTCATAATGGGCTCAGCGGGTGTACAGACCCGGGAACTCAGCACAGGGATGGTGGGAACCCCTCATAATGGGCACAGCGGGTGTACAGACCCGGAACTCAGCACAGGGATGGTGGGAAACCCTTCATAATGGGCACAGCGGGTGTACAGACCCGGGAACTCAGCACAGGGATGGTGGGAACCCCTCATAATGGGCACAGCGGGTGTGTACAGACCCGGGAACTCAGCACAGGGATGGTGGGAACCCCTCATAATGGGCACAGCGGGTGTACAGACCCGGGAACTCAGCACAGGGATGGTGGGAACCCCTCATAATGGGCACAGCGGGTGTACAGACCCGGGAACTCGGCACAGGGATGGTGGGAACCCCTCATAATGGGCACAGCGGGTGTACAGACCCGGGAACTCAGCACAGGGATGGTGAGAACCCCTCATAATGGGCACAGCGGGTGTACAGACCCGGGAACTCAGCACAGGGATGGTGGGAACCCCTCATAATGGGCACAGCGGGTGTACAGAGTTGGGAACTCAGCACAGGGATGGTGGGAAACCCTCATAATGGGCACAGCGGGTGTACAGACCCGGGAACTCAGCACAGGGATGGTGGGAACCCCTCATAATGGGCACAGCGGGTGTACAGACCCGGGAACTCAGCACAGGGATGGTGGGAACCCCTCATAATGGGCACAGCGGGTGTACAGACCCGGGAACTCAGCACAGGGATGGTGGAGCCCCTCATAATGGGCACAGCGGGTGTACAGACCCGGGAACTCAGCACAGGGATGGTGGGAACCCCTCATAATGGGCACAGCGGGTGTACAGACCCGGGAACTCAGCACAGGGATGGTGGGAACCCCCCATAATGGGCACAGCGGGTGTACAGACCCGGGAAATCAGCACAGGGATGGTGGGAACCTCTCATAATGGGCACAGCGGGCGTACAGACCCGGGAACTCAGCACAGGGATGGAGGGAACCCCTCATAATGGGCACAGCGGGTGTACAGACCCGGGAACTCAGCACAGGGATGGTGAGAACCTCTCATAATGGGCACAGCGGGCGTACAGACCCGGGAACTCGGCACAGGGATGGTGGGAACTCCTCATAATGGGCACAGCGGGTGTACAGACCCGGGAACTCAGCACAGGGATGGTGGGAACCCCTCATAATGGGCACAGCAGGTGTACAGACCCGGGAACTCAGCACAGGGATGGTGGGAACCCCTCATAATGGGCACAGCGGGTGTACAGACCCGGGAACTCGGCACAGGGATGGTGGGAACCCCTCATAATGGGCACAGCGGGTGTACAGACCCGGGAACTCAGCACAGGGATGGTGGGAACCCCTAATGGGCACAGCGGGTGTACAGACCCGGGAACTCGGCACAGGGATGGTGGGAACCCCTCATAATGGGCACAGCGGGTGTACAGATCCGGGAACTCAGCACAGGGATGGTGGAACCCCTCATAATGGGCACAGCGGGTGTACAGACCCGGGAACTCAGCACAGGGATGGTGGGAACCCTCATAATGGGCACAGCGGGTGTACAGACCCGGGAACTCAGCACAGGGATGGTGGGAACCCCTCATAATGGGCACAGCGGGTGTACAGACCCGGGGACCCCTCATAATGGGCCCAAGGGGGTCATCATTGGTAAGGGAAGGATTGGAATTTTATTGGTAATTGGGATATAAAGAGTTAATTCTGTGCGGTTCGGTTGCTGGATGGTGACTCAAGGCCTGATGTGTCCGAGTTCTGAGGGATGACTAATCCGACTTTCAGGTTGGCACCGATCCTCCAGCCGGCACACAGACCTCATATGGGGATTTCCTTCTCCCTCCTCGGAGGACATGTAATGTCCGTGTCCCGGCACATTCCTCCTCCTGGCTGTTGGCGGTTACACATGTACAGAACATGACAGCCGCTGATCTCCCAGATTTATGGCAGATTTCATGTTTGGGAATCTGAAATATTCTGCGAGGGGAAGGCGGCTCGTTCCTCCGCTGCACCACCTGGACTGGGGTGCCTTCCGCCGCTGGGCCGCTGTGGGCCGTGCTGGATCAGAGCGGATTGGTCATTGGTGGATGGGCAGTGAGATTGGGCATTGCCAGGCTTTCTGTAAGATGAATATTATTCATGATGTCTAATGCCCCCGCACCCACGGTCGGAAATTCAGACGGAAAATGTCCGATCGGACCATGTTGTCGGAAAATCCGCCCGTGTGTGGGCTCCATCGGACTTTTTCCGGACCCCCTTTGTACCAAGAACCTGGCAGAGGGTCTAACCCTTCCAAAACTCCATCTGATACTAAAAGAAACATTTGGGATTTAGAACTCTCCATGTGCGTGTGTGCTGGACACGGAGCAAGAGAGTCCTCCAATGTTCATATACCACATGACCAAAAGTAAGTGAACCCCCTCCAAATGAGTGACTTAGGTTGTGTCTAGTTAAGGATACAAAGTTATTTTCTCTTCTAACCTTGTGGTAACAGTTTGGTGAAGACCCTTTTCTGTTCCACCACGACTGTGCCCCTCCCGTGTGCAACGCCAGCTACAAACTTAGTGTGACCAGTTGGGTGTTGAGGAACGAGAGTGTCCTGCCCTGAGCCCGGACCTCAACTCTACTGATCACCTTTGGGATGAATTGGAACGTTGATTGCAAGCCGGGTCTTTTTTTTTTTTTGGTGCCCAATGTGAGGCCCAACATGTGGACCAGGTCTTCTCATCCACCATCAGTACCTGAACTCAGAAATGGTGCGAAATCCCCACAGACGCCCTCTAAAATCTTGTGGAAAGTCTTCCCAGTAGAGTGGAGGATGTTATGTCCACAAAGAGGGACAACTCCATAAAGACATGGGGTGACCAGTTTGGTGTGGAGGAACTCCTGAAACCTGCACAGAGCCCTGACCTCGTCCCTACTGATCACCTTTGGGATGAACTGGAACATTGACTGCAGGCCGGGTCTTTTTTCAGTGCCCAGTGTGAGGCCCAATGTGTGAGTCGGGTCTTCTCACCCATCATCAGTTCCTGGTCTCACCAATGGTCACAAATTCCCAAAGACACCCTCCAAAATCTTGTAGAAAGTCCTCCCAGAAAAGTGGAGGATGATTTATCCACAAAGAGGGGGGGGGGGGGTTTGGGGCAATTCCATAAAGACATGGGGTGACCAGTTTGGTGTGGAGGAACTCCTGAAACCTGCACAGAGCCCTGACCTCATCCCTACTGATCACCTCTGGGATGAATTGGAACGTTGATTGCAAGCCAGGTCTATTTTTGGTGCTCAGTGTGAGGCCCAATGTGTGAGTCAGGTCTTCTCACCCATCATCAGTTCCTGACCTCACCAATGGTCACAAATTCCCACAGACACCCTCCAAAATCTTGTGGAATGTCCTCTCAGAAAAGTGTAGAATTTTATATCCACCACTGGCGGGGGGGGGGGGGGGGGGGTCTTGTTGGGGCAATTTCGTAAAGACATGGAATGATTAGTTTGGTGTGGAGGAACTCAAGTGTCCTGCACAGAGCCCTGGCCTCATCCCTACTGAACACCTTTGGGATGAACTGCAATGCCAATGGTGAGCCCAAAGTCTTCTCACCCAACATCAGTATTTGACCTCAGAAATGGGCCCAGATTTCCACGGACACCCTTCAATATCTTGTGGGAAGTCTTCCCATAATAGTGGAGGTTGTTCACCATATTAATGGTCATGGTGGAGGGGGGGGGGGGGGCAACTTCATATTAATGGCCATCTGGGGAGGGGGGGCAGAAACCACATGCTAATTGCAAAGAGGGAAAGGTGACAACTCGATATTAATAACCATAGGGGGGGGGGGGGGGGGTGGTGACTTCATACTAATGGCCATAGTAGAGGGGCAACTCCATATCAATGGCCATGGTTGTAGAATGGGATGTCCAACAAGATCATATCGGAGACGTGTCCTCAGACTTTTGGCCATACGGTGCTCCATTTCTCTAGCCTTTTAGATCATTGTTGGTCTTGAGTTGGGCAGATTAATGGTGGCACAGCTCCCTACACCTGTCGGCACAGCAGTCCCGAGGATCTTGGTAGCCAATTCTTCTAACGTTGCCAAACTTTTTCTGTGGCTCACAGAAACCAGAGTTCTTCGGGGCCTTTGGTGGATCCAGAACGTTTTCCCTCATTGGTCATTCCTTGTAAAGCAGGCTACATTCCCCATTGGTCACCTGACAGACGTACAGGTACGAGTACAAGGTGAACACGCCTCGCCCATCTCTGGCTGCATATTTGGGCCAATATTTCAAAGTGGTTTTTTTTTTCGGCATCAATCTACATGACATCTACAATTCCCAATTTCCTTGCCGATTTTTTATCAAAGTAGCGGCAGATTGTTGTGCGTCGGTTTAATCGGGTTCACTTTCTCAGTTCTCTATCGGCAGCATTGTGCAATCAATTATGGGCCCCGGCAAAGGAATGTCTCCAGTGTGTGAGGTCTAGAGATTTCCTCGGTGTGATAAGTCCCCGTGTAGCCGTGGATTTAGGATTGGTTATTCATGAACTATACACTGGCCCCAGCAGGCACCGGACTGTATACCATGACGTAAGATTGGGCACTTGCCCAATCCCCGTATCTCTGGCGTCTCTGACCTCTCTGTGTGTGGTATGAACAGTAATTAGTAAGACAAACATGAGGGGGTGATGGTAGATGGGCTTTATGAGTCGGTGTGATCCTCTGCTGATCTAACTGGCTTCTTGTCATGGAGCCCATGTGGGTGGGAAGCACTCAGCAGGTCGCGGTTGGGTCACGTAGCCCAGTTGGAGGTCTACAGATATACGTTACATTTATATGGTGATGTTACAGTTATCAAACGCGTGTGACCCAGGGTTCTCTGACCATCGGCTTTGGAGGCCTTCAGCTCAAGTTCTGGATCTTCTTGGCGTTGGAGTCCACCAGGGACTCCTGGGGTGGTTCTGTATGGTCTGTAAAGCTCCACAGAATATGATATAATGGAGATCGTATTGGATGATGAGACCAGCGCTCCGTATTGCACAGCTGAACGTTGAAATTGATCACCGCCGGTGAAACATTCCAGTGGGTCAACCAGACTTAATCCCACTGTGATGTCATAATGAGCGATTAATCGGTGCCGCCTGTCACAGGCCTGTTGTAGACAATTGAATGTGGTGTTTAGGATCCAGCTGGTCCAGGCTAGGAGCCGAGGAACCTCCAAGGAACCTCCAAGGAACCTCCAAGGAACCTCCACTTACCACAGGATGAAACGTTACGAGCCAACGGCCACTTCTTCTACATTGGGTGGCTAGCTCTACTGATGGCTGCTACGTGATGGCCAGGGGCGGACTGACAACTCATGGGGCCCCCGGGCAATAGGAGATTATGGGGCCCCTGGGCAATAGGAGATTATGGGGCCCCCGGGCAATAGGAGATTATGGGGCCCCCAGGCAATCAGAGATTATGGGGCCACACAGTATATACACACACACAATCACATATACATATCACGTATACAATCACACAGTATACACAGACATGTTTCTATTGGCTGAGAAGGTACTGGAGAGGTGGGGCAGCTATAATCTTTGGATTTTTAGACCAAAAGGATGTCGGTAAGGGACATATATAAAAAAAACACAGATTTTTACATACTGTCCCTGGTTTTACTGAGGCTGGCAACCCTGATGGGGCCCCCCTAGTGGCCCGGGGCCCTCGGGCAGTGCCCAAGTGGCCGAATGGTCAGTCCGCCCCTGGTGATGGCTCATAACTGGTCTTGTGGTGGAAATGATAAACTTCTCCTATAAGCAAATAATTCCATGCGCTAATCATAGCTCTCTTGTATAATGCCGGGAAAGCGTGCTTGTTCATACATTAATAAACATTTCCACAACAGTCTCCAACCTGCCCGTTGTGTTCATCCAACACCTTTATCTCAGCCATAATCTGAGATCGAATCCCCCGGATCGAATCCCCCGGTGCTTTACCCATGTATGAGGCAGATCTGACTTGAGTGCAATGAGGATGCCTATAGATTGGCAGATGGGTTCCTGAGTGTGATGACATTACTTTCTCCTTGCTGGGGATCATCCAGAACTGGCTGCAGCCCACCTGAGCAGGGTTATGGATTTGGAGCTACGAGGAGCTCATTCCCTTCCCTCCATAGAAAACAAAGATTAAGGAATGTGAAAGCAGGTCTGCCCAGCCTTTAGAAGGAGTTTGCAAGCCGGTGCATACCTGTTGGATCGTGTATGGACACTCTAGAGCGGGGGTCTACAGACTTTCTAAGTAAGGGGCCGGTTTCCTGCCCTTCAGGGTTTAGGGGGCTGCACTGTGGCCATTGGAAATAGAAAAGGTCCCGATGTCAGTGGGAAAAACAATGCCCCATCTTTAGTGGGAGGAATTGCACCCTATTGTTGGTGATATTGGGAGGTATTGTTCCCCATCATTGGAGTCATTGAGCCCAATGGTTGATGTCACTGGGAGGAATTGTACCCTAACGCTGGTGTCAATGGGAGGAATTGTGCCCCATCATTGGAGTCATTGAGTTCAATGGTTGATGTCACTGGGAGGAATTGTACCCTATCGCTGGTGATATTGGGAGTATTGTTCCCCATCATTGGAGTCATTGAGCCCAATGGTTGATGTCACTGGGAGGAATTGTACCATATCCCTGGTGTCAATGGGAGGAATTGTGCCCCATCATTGGAGTCATTGAGCCCAATGGTTGATGTCACTTGGAGGAATTGTACCCTATCCCTGGTGTCAATGGGAGGAATTGTGCCCCATCATTGGAGTCATTGAGCCCAATGGTTGATGTCACTGGGAGGAATTGTACCATATCCCTGGTGTCAATGGGAGGAATTGTGCCCCATCATTGGAGTCATTGAGCCCAATGGTTGATGTCACTTGGAGGAATTGTACCATATCCCTGGTGTCAATGGGAGGAATTGTGCCCCATCATTGGAGTCATTGAGCCCAATGGTTGATCTCACTGGGAGGAATTGTACCCTATCGCTGGTGTCAATGGGAGGAATTGTTCCCCATCATTGGAGTCATTGAGCCCAATAGTTGATGTCACTGGGAGGAATTGTACCCTATTGTTGGTGATATTGGGAGGAATTGTTCCCCATCGTTGGAGTCATTGAGCCCAATGGTTGATGTCACTGGGAGGAATTGTACCCTATCCCTGGTGTTATTGGGGGGAATTGTTCCCCATCGTTGGAGTCATTGAGCCCAATGGTTGATGTCACTGGGAGGAATTGTACCCTATCCCTGGTGTTATTGGGGGGAATTGTTCCCCATCATTGGAGTCATTGAGCCCAATGGTTGATGTCAATGGGAGGAATTGTACCCCATCACTGGTGACATTGGGAGGAATTGTACCCTATCCCTGGTGTCAATGGGAGGAATTGTGCCCCATCATTGGAGTCATTGAGCCCAATGGTTGATGTCACTGGGAGGAATTGTACCCTATTGTTGGTGATATTGGGAGGAATTGTTCCCCATCGTTGGAGTCATTGAGCCCAATGGTTGATGTCACTGGGAGGAATTGTACCCTATCCCTGGTGTTATTGGGGGGAATTGTTCCCCATCATTGGAGTCATTGAGCCCAATGGTTGATGTCACTGGGAGGAATTGTACCCTATCCCTGGTGTTATTGGGGGGAATTGTTCCCCATCATTGGAGTCATTGAGCCCAATGGTTGATGTCACTGGGAGGAATTGTACCCTATCCCTGGTGTTATTGGGGGGAATTGTTCCCCATCATTGGAGTCATTGAGCCCAATGGTTGATGTCAATGGGAGGAATTGTACCCCATCACTGGTGACATTGGGAGGAATTGTGCCCTATCATTGGAGTCATTGAGCCCAATGGTTAATGTCACTGGGAGGAATTTTACCCTATCGCTGGTGTCAATGGGAGGAATTTTGCCCCATCATTGGAGTCATTGAGTCCAATGGTTGATGTCACTGGGAGGAATTGTACCATATCACTGGTGACATTGGGAGAAATTGTTCCCCATCATTGGAGTCATTGAGCCCAATGGTTGATGTCACTGGGAGGAATTGTACCCTATCGCTGGTAACATTGGGAGGAATTGTGCCCTATCATTGGAGTCATTGAGCCCAATGGTTGATGTCACTGGGAGGAATTGTACCCTAACGCTGGTGTCAATGGGAGGAATTGTGCCCCATCATTGGAGTAATTGAACCCAATGGTTGATGTCACTGGGAGGAATTGTACCCTATCGCTGGTGATATTGGGAGGAATTGTTCCCCATCGTTGGAGTCATTGAGCCCAATGGTTGATGTCACTGGGAGGAATTGTACCCTATCGCTGGTGTCAATGGGAGGAATTGTGCCCCATCATTGGAGTCATTGAGCCCAATGGTTGATGTCACTGGGAGGAATTATACCCTATTGTTGGTGATATTGGGGGGAATTGTTCCCCATCATTGGAGTCAGTGAGCCCAATGGTTGATGTCACTGGGAGGAATTGTACCCTATTGCTGGTGTCAATGGGAGGAATTTTTCCCCATGTCCCCATAGTGGATGAAACCTTGTCCATAGGACCAAATAAGAGCAAGCAATGGGTCACATCTGACCCTCCTGGGCCGCAGCTTGGAGACCACTGCTCTAGAGAGAAGGGAGGGGGGTGGAGGGGGATGGGTTGGTTTCATGAATGTATCTGCAGGTATATGCGATGGATCTGTACCGGCTCCCATTGTCTTCGGCTGACCTAGAATATCTTCTTTAGGTTTAAACCTCCAGATTGGTCAGGTGTGGCCTGTTTATATCTGTCCCAATTCTCTGCCCAACACAGTGAACACAATGGTCGCTCGGTTGGTTAATTTTGGGTTGTTGCTTCCTTGATGTTTTTTTTTTTGACATTGCATCTGATAGAAGACCCCCCCCCCCCACACACATTATAATCACCAGACGACTGACCTTAAGGAGGACCTTGAGGTCCCATTCACACTATGATCAACCCAACACATCGCTGTGGATCAGGACACACTGCGTCAGGGCCGCGCGTTAATTCTCCATATGCTAAGCGCTGTATGAACATGACGCAGAGCTTGCACTCTGACGCTCGCCCTGACATGGGTGCTATCTCTGCCTCTGTCTTCCGGCACGTGTGCAGACATGGAGGCCCCAGTACCTGGGATTGTCTAGGCCTCAATGACAGACACGTTTCATTTGTAGTGACTTGTGGCGGTCCCGCTCCCCCAACTGTTGTGTTTTGTGTGTCACACGGAGGAAACGCAGCGCCTGGAGGTGAGGATTGGGGTGTGGAAGGCAGTAGAAGATGAAGAGTTAAAGGAATCCAAGGACTGGGGTGGAGGAGAATCGCTCCGGATCAAACACCTGAGGAATGTGAAGAGCAGAATAAGAGCGCAAAGGGCAGGTGAGGGCGCCGCGTGTTCCGCTTCCTGAAGAGCGCCACTTCCCCGGACACACAGAAGAGCGTGTCAGCCAATGGCGGGGCTTGGGAGAGTTTCTGAGGCCCGAGGGGGTGTTGTGTGAGAATTGCAGCACGGCGAGCTCTGCGATGAAATGAGATCCTACAGGTTCCATCTTGTATGTCATTATTACTGCCCCCAGTTCCCCTTCCGTTCCCTACAAGAGGCGCCCTCCAACACAATCCCAAATACGTCAACGAAGAGGCCTTATCACCAGGGGAGATCTGCAAGAGCTGGAATGCTGCGTGCCCCGTCCTGTACCCTACCCGGTGTGAATGGAAGCGGGACCCCAGGGCACATACAGTATATACTCTACACACATACAGTATATACTCCACACACATACAGTATATACTCCACACATACAGTATATACTCTACACACATACAGTATATACTCCACACATACAGTATATACTCTACACACATACAGTATATACTCCACACATACAGTATATACTCCACACATACAGTATATACTCTACACACATACAGTATATACTCTACACACATACAGTATATACTCCACACATACAGTAGATACTCTACACATACAGTATATACTCTACACACATACAGTATATACTCTACACACATACAGTATATACTCCACACACATACAGTATATACTCTACACACATACAGTATATACTCCACACACATACAGTATATACTCTACACACATACAGTATATACTCTACACACATACAGTATATACTCCACACACATACAGTATATACTCCACACATACAGTATATACTCTACACTTACAGTATATACTCCACACACATACAGTATATACTCCACACACACATACAGTATATACTCTACGCACATACAGTATATACTCTACACACATACAGTATATACTCCACACACATACAGTATATACTCCTCACACACATACAGTATATACTCTACACACATACAGTATATACTCTACACATACAGTATATACTCCACACATACAGTATATACTCCACACACATACAGTATATACTCCACACACATACAGTATATACTCCACACACACATACAGTATATACTCTACGCACATACAGTATATACTCTACACACATACAGTATATACTTCCCTTCCCACCGCTTTCATCTCTGTCTCTCTCTCTGTCTCTCTCCCTCTCTCCTCTCTCCCTCTCTCATCCTCTCTCTCCTCTCCCCCTTCTCTTCTCTCTCTCTCTCCTCTCCTCCTCCCCTCCTTCTCTCTCTCCCTCCTCTCCCTCCTTCTCTCTCTCCCTCCTCCTCTCTCTCTCCTCTCACTCTCTCTCTCTCCTCTCCTCTCCCTCCTTCTCTCTCTCTATGGCCTCTCCCTCCTCTCCCTCCTTCTCCTCTCTCTCTCCCATCCTCTCTCTCTCTCTATCCTCTCCCCTTTCTCTCTCCTCCTCTCCCTCCTCTCTCTCTCCCTCCCTCTCCCTCCTCTCCCTCCTTCTCTCCTCTCTCTCCTCTCTCTATCCTCTCCCCTTTCTCTCTCTCCTCTCCCTCATTCTCGCTCCCTCCTCTCCCTCCTTCCTCTCTCTCCCTCCTCTTCCTCCTTCTTCTCTCCCTCCTCTCCTCCACTCTCTCCCTCCTCTCCCTCCCTCTCCCTCCTCCTCTCCCTCCTCTCTCTCTCTCTCTCTCTCTCTCTCTCTCTCCTCTCCCTCCTTCTCTCTCTCTTCTCTCTCTCCCTCCTCTCCCTCCTTCTCTCTCTCTGGCCTCTCCCTCCTTTTCCTCCTTCTTTCTCCTCTCTCCTCCTTCTCTCTCTCCTCTCCCTCCTCTCTATTCTCTCTATCTCTCTCTCTCTCTCTCTCTCTCCCTCTCCCTCCTCTCCCTCATTTATCTCTCTCCTCTCCCTCCTTCTCTCTCTCTCTCCTCCCTCCTCTCCCTTCTTCTCTCTCTCTGGCCTCTCCCTCCTTTTCCTCCTTCTTCTCTCTCCTCTTTCCTTCCTCCCTCCTCTCTCTCTCCTATCCCTCCTATCCCTCCTCTCCCTCCTTCTCTCTCTCTCTCTCCCTCCTTCTCTCTCTCTCTCTCTCCTCTCCCTCCTTCTCTCTCTCTGGCCTCTCCCTCCTTTTCCTCCTTCTTCTCTCTCCTCTTCCTCCTTCTCTCTCTCCTCTCCCTCCTCTCTATCCTCTCTCTCTCTCGTCCCTCCTCTCCTCTCCCTCCCCACCCCCTTCTCTCTCTCTCTCTCTCCCTCCTCTTCCTCCTTCTTCTCTCTCCTCTCCCCTCTTACAGACTAAAATAAGCTTTATTACAAGTTTGCTTTGCCAGCACAATTGAGGGGTTATTGTGTGTTGTATTGGGGCGGGGGTTGGGAGGAAGGACTCCGGGGACCTCATCCTGGGTCGGGGATAATACGGGGGGAATGGGGGTGACTCTATGTAGAGGATTTCTAAGTTTCGGGATTCTGTCTGTCATATTGGGAAGCTATTCCCCCGCTGGCTCCTCTTCTCTCAGTAGAATGTGGAGTTTCCTCTTCTGTAGAAGTGAAGTCCGGGAGGAGAGTGGAGAGTCGGTGGAAGTGAGTGGCCCTCAGTGCTGAGTACTTGGGGCCCCATAGCAATAAGTGGCCCTCATCTCTTTATCTCTCTCATGGAATGGGATTGTAAATTTCCCATTAAACTCCAAGTTTCTCACGTGTCCTGATAGGTCGCGGCTGGCTGGTCGGTGAATGATTAGTGAATCGCTTTAGTATTAATGGAAGTCGGTGGAATGGTTGTTGATGTGAAGGGAAGATAGAAAATACAAGATGGCGACTCCAACTAATTATCAACCAGACGGCAGGAGCTTCCCATCCATGTAACTCCACCAAACCCTCCCATATAGACCTGTGACCGGGAGGGGACCTTAGAACCATTCAACTTATTTTGCAATTTTTTTTCTCATGGGGAGATTTTCAAATGTTTCAAGAACTTAAAGTGGACCCCAAACCGTATTGACATCCTCGCCTTTCCCCTTATCCTTCGAACCTCCTCCCAGAAAGAGTTCAAAAAGAGTTGGGTCAGTTTTAGCCATCGGCAGCTCCAGCCTTCTTTCGGTATCCAGGCACAGCCGTGGCAATGGCACACTTGACCTCTGTTGTCAATGGCAACTCCATATTAACGGCCATGGGTAAGGGGGCAACTCCATACTAATGTCCTCGGGGAAGGGGGGGCAACTCTATATTAATGACCATGGAGAAGGGGGGGGCAACTCTATATTAATGGCCATGGGGAAGGAGGGAAAATCCATAGTAAAGGCCAAGGAAGGGAGAATTCCATATTAATGGCAACGAGGAAGGGGGGCAACTCTATACTAATGGCAACGAGGAAGGGGGGCAACTCTATACAAATGGCCACAAGGAAGGGGGGCAACTCTATACTAATGGCCACGAGGAAGGGGGGCAACTCTATACTAATGGCCACGAGGAAGGGGGGCATCTCCATACTAATGGCCACGAGGAAGGGGGGCAAATCTATACTAATGGCCATGAGGAAGGGGGGCATCTCCATACTAATGGCCACGAGGAAGGGGGGCAACTCTATACTAATGGCCATGAGGAAGGGGGGCAACTCTATACTAATGGCTATAGGGAAGGGGGCAAATCCATACTAATGGCCAATCAAGGGGCAAATCCATGTTAATGGCCATTAACAGGGGTCTCCAAACTTTCTAAGCAAAGGGCCAATTTACTGTCCTTCAGGCTTTAGAGGGGCCAGACTGTGGCTAGTGGGTATAGAAAATTCCCCAGCATCAGTGCCCCATCATTGGTTTTAAAAGGAGAAATCGTGCCCCATTGAGAGTATCCGTAGGGGGATTGGTGCCCAATCATTGGTGTCAGTTGGTGTAATAGTGCCCCAAGGACCAGCTAAAGGCAAACAAAGGGCCACATCTAGCCCCCGGGATGAAGTTTGGAGACCACTGGCCATGAGGAAGAGAGGCAACTCCATAGTAATGGCCAAGGAAGGGGCAACTCCATATTAATGGCCATTGGGAAGGGGGGTATCTCCAGAATAATGGCCATGAGGAAGGGTATGGAGTTGCCTAACTCCATACTATTGGCCAAGGTAGAGGGAAGCTCCATATTATTGGCCATGGGGAAGGGGGGCAACTCCACAAAATATTGTCCATGAGGAAGGGAAGCAACTCTATATTACTGGCCATTGGGAAGGGGGACATCTCCATACAAATGGCCAAGGAAGGGGCAACTCCATAATAATGACCATGGAGAGGGGGGGCAATTCTCCATACTAAGTGCCAAGGAAGGGTCAACTCCATATTAATGGCCATGGGGAAGGGGGCAACTCCACAAAATATTGTCCATGAGGAAGGGAAGCAACTCTATATTTCTGGCCATTGGGAAGGGGGGCATCTCCATACAAATGGCCAAGGAAAGGGCAACTCCGTAATAATGACCATGGGGAAAGGGGGCAGCTCCAGAATAATGACCATAGGGAAGAGGGGCAGCTCCAGAATAATGGCCATGGGGAAGGGGGACAGCTCCAGAATAATGGCCAAGGAAGGGGCAAATCTGTAATAATGACCATGAAGAGGGGGGGCAACTTTCCATACTAATGGCCAAAGAAGGGTCAACTCCATATTAATGGCCATTGGGAAGGGGGGCTGCTCCAGAATAATGGCCATGAGGAAGGAAGGCAACTCCATACTATTGGCCAAGGAAGAGGGAAGCTCCATATTATTGGCCACAGGGAAGGGGAGCAACTCCACAAACTCCACAAAATACTGACCATGAGGAAGGGAAGCAACTGTATATGACTGGCCATTGGGACGGGGGCATCTCCATACTAATGGCCAACGAAGGGGCAAATCTGTAATAATGACCATGAAGAGGGGGGGCAACTCTCCATACTAATGGCCAAAGAAGGGTCAACTCCATATTAATGGCCATGGGGAAGGGGGGCAACTCCAAAAATATTGGCCATGAGGAAGGGAAGCAACTGTATATGACTGGCCATTGGGACGGGGGCATCTCCATACTAATGGCCAACGAAGGGGCAAATCTGTAATAATGACCATGAAGAGGGGGGGCAACTCTCCATACTAATGGCCAAAGAAGGGTCAACTCCATATTACTGGCCATTGAGAAGGGGGGCATCTCCATACTAATGGCCAAGGAATGGGCAACTCCGTAATAATGACCATGGGGAAAGGGGGCAGCTCCAGAATAATGACCATGGGGAAGAGGGGCAGCTCCAGAATAATGACCATGGGGAAGAGGGGCAGCTCCAAAGTAATGGCCAAGGAAGGGGCAGCTCTGTAATAATGACCATGGGGAAGAGGGGCAGCTCCGTAATGATGACAATGGGGAAGAGGGGCAGCTCCAGAATAATGGCCATGGTTTTGGAATGGGATGTCCCATGAGCTCATATAGGTGTGATGGTCTCCTGGCCTTCTCTGGTGTATTATTGGATTGTGCAGTATTTGGCTTCCTGTGTGATTGGTTTAGTGCCACTGTGGTTAGTCATCATGTAAATTCCGGTGTCCTCAGCTATAGAAGCGGGCAGCTCGGCTGGGTTTAATGGGCACGTGCCTTCTTTTTTTTGTATCCAGATAATCAGATCTGGGCCACATTTAGAGAGTGATTTGCGTCCAGAATCTCAGACGTCATCTACTCTTTTAGGCGGAACCCGAAGTGGTTGAGGCCGAGGTCCATTTATACAGCGTGACTTGCTGGGAGATGTTGGGCGGACGCTCGCTCGCCTCGGAACGCGATATTTCCACCTGGCTCAGGTTACTGGGAAGTGTAATGTGCTAAATACATTTGTAAGAGGAGCTGCGAGATTATTGCTGGTTGTTATTTCCAGTAACGGCTATTTACAGGACGCAGCGGTGGCAGGTCCAGCTGCCTGACTCCTCACTGGGCCTCATTAGGCCTTTCATAGGTCTACACTCCCAAGCACAGTATTGGGTCTGTGGGGGCCCCACGAGGGCCCTAAAAATATCCGGACAACCTCTAGCAACCAATTTGATTCTTATTTTCTAGAGCCGACTCCTGATTGGTCGTTAGGGTATACACTGCTAACTGTTGTTGGTGTATGTATAGTGTTTACGGTGCCTCTGCGCCTGCAACTGCCCAGGATCCATGGAGGAATTCAAATCTCAAAGCTGATTTCCGGGATAGGCCGATATCATCTAAACACCAGAGCCATGTTTGTTCAGGAATCCCAGGGATCTTTGTGTATTTCTTCCAGACCTGTGCCGTCATCCGGTGTGAGACTTCCTGTAAGAAAGACCGCCCACTGCTGCTCTCTCTCCTTGTGCAGGGGGACTGGTCTTGTCTCCGCCCCCTCCGGTAGTAGGTGGAGCCTGCTGAGCCCCTCCCACAGCTCTGCTCTCTCTTTGTGCAGGGGGCTGGTCTTGTCTCCGCCCCTCCTGTCGTTTTCTGTAGTGGGTGGAGCCTGCTGGGCCCCTCCCACAGCTCTGCTCTCTCCTTGTGCAGGGGGACTGGTCTTGTCTCCGCCCTTCCTGTAGTAGGTGGAGCCTGCTGAGCCCCTCCCACAGCTCTGCTCTCTCCTTGTGCGGGGGACTGGTCTTGTCTCCGCCCCTCCCGTAGTAGGTGGAGCCTGCTAAGCCCCTCCCACAGCTCTGCTCTCTCTCCTTGTGCAGGGGGACTGGTCTTGTCTCCGCCCCTCCTGTAGTAGGTGGAGCCTGCTGAGCCCCTCCCACAGCTCTGCTCTCTCCTTGTGCAGGGGACTGGTCTTGTCTCCGCCCCTCCTGTAGTTTTCTGTAGTGGGTGGAGCCTGCTGGGCCCCTCCCACAGCTCTGCTCTCTCCTTGTGCAGGGGGACTGGTCTTGTCTCCGCCCCCTCCTGTAGTAGGTGGAGCCTGCTTAGCCCCTCCCACAGCTCTGCTCTCTCCTTGTGCAGGGGGACTGGTCTTGTCTCCGCGCCCTCTTGTAGTTTTCTGTAGTGGGTGGAGCCTGCTGAGCCCCTCCCACAGCTCTGCTCTCTCTCCTTGTGCAGGGGGATTGGTCTTGTCTCTGCCCCCTCCTGTAGTAGGTGGAGCCTGCTTAGCCCCTCCCACAGTTCTGCTCTCTCCTTGTGCAGGGGGACTGGTCTTGTCTCCGCCCCTCCTGTAGTAGGTGGAGCCTGCTGAGCCCCTCCCACAGCTCTGCTCTCTCCTTGTGCAGGGGGACTGGTCTTGTCTCCGCCCCTCCTGTAGTAGGTGGAGCCTGCTGAGCCCGTCCCACAGCTCTGCTCTCTCCTTGATCAGGATAACTGTCTTGTCTTCACCCCCCTCCTACAGTTTTCTGTAGTGGGTGGGACCTGCTGGGCCCCTCCCACAGCTATTACAAGATAAGATCTGGGTTTGTAGTGGCTGTATAACCTTTGTGGCTATCGAGGAATGTATTTAAATAGAAGTGTTTTTTTTGTTGTGCCTGGAGTTCAGCTTTAAGCCTTTTCCCTCCTGTGTATTCCTCCTTGTTGGGGGGTCAGGAAGTCCCCCACTAGCCCCCCCCCCCTTATTATGTGTGAGCTTATGAGAAGGAGGAGGGGGAGAGAGAGCACAGCCTGCACCTCCTCCCAGCTCTCTCCTCCTCTCCTCGCTGCTTCCAGCACTGGGCTGACAGAAGTAGTGATCCCGCTGTCACTACTCCTGTCAGCCTTATGGTAGAAGGAACATGCAGTGCCCCCATCCCTACAATACATGCTACGCCCAGGGCAGCCGTCCCTTCTGCCCCCCCCCCTTGTCCCCCGCCCTGGGTCTAGGTAGGTCATTGAGCTTCCTGTCATTGTGTAACTGCCTCCCTGTATGAGAGGTGCGGGCGGGCGGGCAGCTACACCGACATTCTGCAGGACTGTGGCATTACACCCACCATCTGCTGATCCCGGGTGCAATACTTTACAGCCTCCTAACAAAAAACAAAAAAAATAATTGCCCACCAGTGCCACCTACCAGTGCCCATCATTACTGCTAACCAGTGTCCACCAATACTGCTAACCAGTGTCCACCAGTACCACCTACCAGTGCCCATCATTACTGCTAACCAGTGTCCACCAATACTGCTAACCAGTGTCCACCAGTACCACCTACCAGTGCCCATCAGTACTGCTAACCAGTGCCCACCAGTGCCACCTACCAGTGTCCATCAGTACTGCCTACCAGTGCCCACCAGTACTGCTAACCAGTGCAACCTACCAGTGCCCATCAGTACTAGTAACCAGTGCCCACCAGTACCACCTACCAGTGCCCATCAGTACTGCTAACCAGTGCCACCTACCAGTGCCCATCATTCCTGCTAACCAGTGCCCACCAGTACCAACTACCAGTGCCTATCAGTGCTGCTAGCCAGTGCCCACCAGTGCCACCTACCAGTGCCTATTAGTGTTGCCAATCGGTGCCTCATCATCAGTTCCCCCTCTTAGTGCCTACCAGTGCCACCTATCAGTGCCCATCAATTAAGAAGAAAGATTACCTCCTGTTTGGAAATTTTTATAACAAAATATTTGTCTTTTTTTGTTTGTTTAGCAAAAAATTAAATATCAAATACCATCAAAAGAAATCTCAGTTTGTGTGAACAAAAATTATACAACTGTCCTATGTGTACAGTGTAATTGTCATTCAAAGAGTGACAGCGCTGAAAGCTGAACATTGGTCTGGGCAGGAAGGGGGAGGGGGGAGTAGTTCATTGAAGAAGCTGATTGGCTGCCATGCACAGCTGCTCCAGAATTTGCACTCTCCAGTTTTAGTAAATCCCCCCCATGGCAGTAATTGGTTTTATTTCAGCAGCGCCCATCACTGGCGCTCCCTTTTACCATCCTGCATCCGGGACCCATGGCAGCCGCAGCGGCGGTGCGGGCGGGGAGGGATACGGTTAACCTTGCGCCGTTTATTTGGCCGCTGTCTCGTGTTTGCTTTGCAATTTTCTGGAATCAGTTCTGTGTATAAATAAGATAAATAGATTTCCTGTGATTAGAGCACATCTGTTGGGGGCCCCCCATCCCCCCACTCCCGGCTCTTCTTGTGTCTTTGGGAAGAACAAACAGAGAGAAGCGCAGATTCCTCGCCGGTGATGGTTCGCCGCCATTCTCAGGCCGGCTCTGTAGTGTGTCTGTTACTGACACCTCTGGCAGGCCGGTGGACCTGGCTGGCCTCCAGTGTACACAGCTGATTAGGGTCCATCCAGGGGGGGGGGGGGACGCAGGAGGAGAACAGGTTGCTGGGGGGGATTCCAGGAGAAGCGGATGTGACACCAATCCTGAGGAAGACAGCTGTCCCCGGCCTCCTCCAGGTTTAAGGTGTCCCTCCAGTGACAGCCGTGGGTGGGTGAGGGGCACGGTGTACATTGCACTTCTTATCGGTTAGGGACTTACAGGCAATTTCCTGCCAGATGATTTCCAGCACAGGATTTATTTAGGAAGAACTCCGCTCAGACTGTCCTCATTTCACAATCCAACAAAAAGTTCTATAAACCAGCAGTGCCAGCCAATGGGCATCCCTTCACCATGGAATAAACCAGCAGTGCCAGCCAATGGGCATCCCTTCACCATTAAACAAACCAGCAGTGCCAGCCAATGGGCATCCCTTCACCATGAAATAAACCAGCAGTGCCAGCCAATGGGCATCCCTTCACCATGGAATAAACCAGCAGTGCCAGCCAATGGGCATCCCTTCACCATGGAATAAACCAGCAGTGCCAGCCAATGGGCATCCCTTCACCATGAAACAAACCAGCAGTGCCAGCCAATGGGCACCCCTTCACCATGAAATAAACCAACAGTGCGAGCCAATGGGCATTCCTTCACCATGAAACAAACCAGCAGTGCCAGCCAATGGGCACCCCTTCACCATGAAATAAACCAGTAGTGCCAATAAACCAGCAATGCCAGCCAATGGGCACCCCTTCACCATGAAATAAACCAGCAATGCCAGCCAATGGGCATCCCTTCACTATGAAATAAATTAGTAGTGCCAATAAACCAGCAGTGCCAGCCAATGGGCATCCCTTCACCATGAAATAAACCAGCAGTGCCAGCCAATGGGCACCCCTTCACCATGAAATAAACCAGTAGTGACAATAAACCAGCAATGCCAGCTAATAGGCATCCCTTCACCATGAAATAAACCAGCAGTGCCAGCCAATGGGCATCCGTTCACCATGAAATAAACCAGCAGTGCCAGCCAATGGGCCTCCCTTCACCCTGAACTCCGGCCACAAACATTGGCTGGAGTTTGTGTGCAGAAAATTCATTTACAAACCCAGATATTCCCTCGTAAAAGAAAACAAAGAAAACTCTGCAGATGACCTGGGAACTGGGGCTCCACCCCCAAAGCCTTTGAAATGTAGCAATAATCTTCTAATACAATGAAGCCGACTACTCATTAATATCCATTCCATCAATTCTTTATTGGCTACTTGGCAGGATATACCAGTAACACACCGACGCGTTTCGGCTGAAACCTTACTCATCGCATGCTATAAACAAGGCTTCATCCAAAATGCATTGGGGGTGTTACTGCTGTGTCCCGCCATGTAACCAATAAAGAATTGATACAATGGATATTACCGAGTAGCCAGCTTTATTGTATTAACAGTACCCGTGACATCATAACTGTGCTGTACAGAGACAAGATCCTGTGTGCAAATGCCAATAGTGATTTGTTCAAGGTCATAGCTGAGACATGCCCCTCCCACATCCCACAATGCGGTGAATGTCTATCGATTGGTCACTGCGGTGCCGGTATTTGTATTGAACAATGCGGTTGGGTGTTTTTCCTGAATTCTTCATACATTTCTAGATGGGCCTCTCCGGAGGGAGGTCCCTCGCTGCCTCACAAGAATATTTGTCTCATTTCTCCCATTGCAATCCCCATCATGTAAGATAAATGTAAAAACCCATCATAGAGATTGGGATCTGGTGTTATAGGTGCAGAAGGTGGGGGCAGCCAGGAGCATGGGGCATTCAATGATGGCACCCTTGGAAAACCTTCTGCCAAAAGTAGGAGGTGGCAGCTTTTAGCCTGGGGGCCGCTCAACTGAAGGTAGACTGACTATCAATGAGGATGCCGTTCCTTTTCCCTTTGGGGTGGCCTAGTGCCAAGCCAAGCTTGTGTATGGTGCCACCTGGGATGGGATAGACTTCTGGACCTGGAGGAAATGACAGAAGTCTCCATGAAGTGCCATTTGACCCATAATGCCATGATTGGTTCCACAATGTACAATTGGTCCAGGTTGGTCACTTTCATTAGATTGGATTGGTGGGATTCCGCTAATTGGCCACTGAATGACGTGTCCACACCTCAGCCATGTTCTCAGCAGCTTCCATCTCCGAACAGAACAGATGTTGGAACATCTCCCATCTCTCACCACCAAGTCCTACTAAGTGGCCGAGGTCTCTCAGCACTGTCCTCCTTGTTTATTCTTAACCCCCCCTGGAGAGATCGGCTCATTGTCTGCTGGTTCCCCCATTGTGTGGAGTGTGTTTGTTAATTTACACAGTCCTTCCTGTGTCGGCCAGTTTTGGATGTGACGGGATTAAATATTTCCTTTGTGGCAGATTTGGTCATTGTGTACATTTCAAGTATTCCGAAGGAAGGGAGGACTGGATTGGAAGTTCCCCGCTTTCTTCATTATTACCCAACATGACTTCCTGAAGTTCCTGGTGGCCTTCTGCTTTCTCCATTACCAAACGACGTGACTTCCTTGTATCCAACACCCTGATTTCTCCATTACCAATACCTGACTTCCTTGTAGGCAGCCCCCCAATTTCTTTATGAACACCCAATGGGAATTCCTTGTATCCAGCCCCCTGATTTCTGCATTACCACCCAATGTGACCTCCTTGTAGGCAGCCCCCCGATTTCTCCATTACCACCCAATATGACCTCCTTGTAGGCAGCCCCCCGATTTCTCCATTACCACCCAATGTGACCTCCTTGTAGGCAGCCCCCCGATTTCTCCATTACCACCCAATGTGACCTCCTTGTAGGCAGCCCACTGATTTATCCATTACCACCCAATGTGACCTCCTTGTATCCAGCTTCATCTCTATTACAACCCAATGTGCACTCCTTATAGGTAGCACCACCCCCCCCCCCCCCCCCCCCCCCCCCGATTTCTCCATTATCACCCAATGTGACCTCCTTGTAGCCAGCCCCATTCCTTTCACCATCCAATGTGAATATTGGTAACTCTTCCTTTCTTCATTACTACCCAACTGACATGACTTCCTTGTAGGCATCCCCCTTATTTCTCCATTACTACTCAATTTGACTTATGGTAGCCCCCTGGTTTCTCCATTAACACCCAATAAGACTTCTGTTATCCCTTTGCTTTCTCCATTACCACCCAGCATGGTTTTCTGGTAGGCTGCCTCCTGCTTTCTCCATTGTCATCCAATGTGACTTCCTGGTAGGCAGCCCCCCGGATTTATCCATACTCAGCTAATATGACCTCTGGAAGCTCCCTGCTTTATCCATTACAACCCAATGTGGCCTCTTGATAGCATCCTGCTTTCTCCATCACCACCAATGTCAGTTTCCTGGCAGTACCCTAATTTCTAAATTACTACCTGATAGCCTCTGCTTTCTCCATTATAATCCAATGTGACCTCCTGGTAGCCCCCTGCTTTCTCCATTATACCCCAATGTGACCTCCAGGTAGCCCCCTACTTTCTACATAATATCCCAATGTGACCTCCTGGTAGCCTCCTACTTTCTACATAATATCCCAATGTGACCTCCTGGTAGCCTCCTACTTTCTACATAATATCCCAATGTGACCTCCTGGTAGCCTCCTACTTTCTACATAATATCCCAATGTGACCTCCTGGTAGCTCCCTACTTTCTACATAATACCCCAATGTGACCTCCTGGTAGCCCCCTACTTTCTACATAATACCCCAATGTGACCTCCTGGTAGCCCCCTACTTTCTACATAATACCCCAATGTGACCTCCTGGTAGCCTCATACTTTCTACATAATATCACAATGTGACCTCCTGGTAGCCCCCTACTTTCTACATAATATCCCAATGTGACCTCCTGGTAGCCTCCTACTTTCTACATAATATCACAATGTGACCTCCTGGTAGCCCCCTACTTTCTACATAATATCCCAATGTGACCTCCTGGTAGCCTCCTACTTTCTACATAATACCCCAATGTGACCTCCTGGTAGCCCCCTACTTTCTACATAATACCCCAATGTGACCTCCTGGTAGCCCCCTACTTTCTACATAATACCCCAATGTGACCTCCTGGTAGCTCCCTACTTTCTACATAATACCCAAATGTGACCTCCTGGTAGCCTCCTACTTTCTACATAATATCCCAATGTGACCTCCTGGTTGCCCCCTGCTTTCTCCATTATACCCCAATGTGACCTCCAGGTAGCCTCCTACTTTCTACATAATACCCCAATGTGACCTCCTGGTAGCCCCCTACTTTCTACATAATACCCCAATGTGACCTCCTGGTAGCCCCCTGCTTTCTCCATTATACCCCAATGTGACCTCCCGGTAGCCTCCTGCTTTCTCCATTATACCCCAATGTGACCTCCTGGTTGCCCCCTGCTTTCTCCATTATACCCCAATGTGACCTCCTGGTTGCCCCCTGCTTTCTCCATTATTCCCCAAATGTGACCTCCTGGTAGCCCCCTACTTTCTACATAATACCCCAATGTGACCTCCTGGTAGCTCCCTACTTTCTACATAATACCCCAATGTGACCTCCTGGTAGCCTCCTGCTTTCTCCATTATACCCCAATGTGACCTCCTGGTTGCCCCTTGCTTTCTCCATTATACCCCAATGTGACCTCCTGGTTGCCCCCTGCTTTCTCCATTATACCCCAATGTGACCTCCTGGTAGCCTCCTACTTTCTACATAATATCCCAATGTGACCTCCTGGTTGCCCCCTGCTTTCTCCATTATACCCCAATGTGACCTCCAGGTAGCCTCCTACTTTCTACATAATATCCCAATGTGACCTCCTGGTAGCCCCCTGCTTTCTCCATTATACCCCAATGTGACCTCCTGGTTGCCCCCTGCTTTCTCCTTTATACCCCAATGTGACCTCCTGGTTGCCCCCTGCTTTCTCCTTTATACCCCAATGTGACCTCCAGGTAGCCCCCTACTTTCTACATAATATCCCAATGTGGCTTCCTGGTAGCCCCCTACTTTCTCCATAATACCCCAATGTGACCTCCTGGTAGCCCCCTACTTTCTACATAATACCCCAATGTGACCTCCTGGTTGCCCCCTGCTTTCTCCATTATACCGCAATGTGACCTCCTGGTAGCCTCCTACTTTCTACATAATACCCCAATGTGACCTCCAGGTAGCCCCCTACTTTCTACATAATATCCCAATGTGACCTCCTGGTAGCCCCCTACTTTCTACATAATATCCCAATGTGACCTCCTGGTAGCCTCCTACTTTCTACATAATATCCCAATGTGACCTCCTGGTTGCCCCCTACTTTCTCCATTATACCCCAATGTGACCTCCTAGTAGCCCCCTACTTTCTACATAATACCCCAATGTGACCTCCTGGTAGCCCCCTACTTTCTACATAATATCCCAATGTGACCTCCTGGTAGCCCCCTACTTCCTCCTTCACCACACAAGATGGCTTCCTTATAGCTCCCCGCTTTCTCTATTACCATTAAATTGGAGCAGTATTGTCAATAACATAATTGGGCCTTACTGAGGTTTTCTGGTTGTGGCCCAGTAGCACTTCCAGCGGTCCTGGTCTTCGGCCAGAGTGGGAAGGATGAGTTCCACAGCGTTGGCCTTGTATAATGTTTGACTGATGATCCGAGTCTGGTGTCCACCAACACACATCTTGGATTCCTTAGATTGGGACTGGGCCTTTGTTCTGAGAACGGGGTTCCAGGCACACAGGTCCGATTACAGCAAAGTGTGTACAGTGCAGTGGAAGGGTCAGCTTCCATCGGAGCCTTTAATGGCGCGTACACACGGTCGGAATTCTCGTTGGAAAAAGCTCTGATGGTTTTTCCAACGGAATTCCGCTCAAGCTGTCTTGCCTACACACGGTCACACCAAATTCCGACGGTCAATAACACAGCGGCATAAAACACGTTTGACAGCACTATAAAAGGGAAGTTTAATTCCGAGCATGCGTCTAATTGTTTCCGAGCATGCTTCGGAATTTTGCATGTCGGAATTGCATACACACGATCGGAAAATCCGATAGAAAGGTTTTCCGTCGGAAAAATTGAGAACAGGTTCTCAATCCAAAGTCCGTCGGAAATTCCGACAGAAAAAGACCGTTGGACCATACACACGGTCGGAAAATCCGATGAAAAGCTCCCATCGGACTGTTTCCATCGGAAATTCCGACCGTGTGTACGCGGCATTAGAGACTTCCATCTTCATCACATACAGATCACATTACTAAACTAATAAATACACTTTCCCGGCTTCTGCCCTTCACCGGCTTCAAAGAATATAATAAGCAACATGTTATAGAGTACATGGCTGGGATTTCCTGGCTCTGACAGATTTATTTTATATATCAGGGAATA
Organism: Lithobates sylvaticus; assembly: GCA_028564925.1. Classification (NCBI taxonomy): domain Eukaryota; kingdom Metazoa; phylum Chordata; class Amphibia; order Anura; family Ranidae; genus Lithobates; species Lithobates sylvaticus. Next base: position 1,553,130 of record CM053035.1, read on the forward strand.
GAGCGAAAGGGGATAAAAAGGACTTTAAAAAGGAAATTATTTGCAGGAATACCGAGACCGAGAGATGAGAACAACCTACAAGCCAAGTCTACAAGAGAATACAACAGGATCAATGGCTACCTTGGTTCCCATTGGAGAGATTTCATTCACATCCTGTCCCAGTGACCACACAGGAAGTGGAGTGGAATCTCCCCAATGGGGGACACAGAAGCGCCCCTTTCCTAATTTATGGAAAGAAAAACTAAAACAGAAAATCTGGGGATTCTGTTCTTGCTGACTCCGGCCATTTAGGTGATGGGGACCATTGGCTGGGTCTTGACATTTGGGCAAGGAAATTCGGGAGGCGTTGTCTGTGATGAAGGGGGAAGCCATCTTTCCTGAGGCTCTTTATTAAGCCTTTGTAATCCAATTTTCACAAAGTATTTTGTTTAGATGTTCCGCATAATTGCCGCTGTCAGCTTGACGCTAATTGTGACATAAATTAGAAGCTTCAAATTCCAGAGGCCAACATGACAGTTTGGTGAAAGTTTTCACAACTAGGGGATAGCCGGCCTCGCAGCCCCATGACGATGAATGTGTTCGACACCCGTGTCTGTGGAATGCACCCCCACCCCCCCACCCCCCCCCAGGCCATTATATAGGTATTAGCAGTCAGCCTAGAGTTCTGTCTCTTCTGCTCTTGTCCTTCATCTGGTGAAGACCATTCTATTTGTATGGTAATCATCTTCCCGGGGAACGCCTCTTCAGATGTCTTCTAAGGAGACCTCCAGGTTCCATCACCAACGGTCATGTGGCCAGAAGCCAGAATTTGGTCACCAGATCTCAGCCAAATGGCCTTTTCAATGAGGCCTGGTGGGTTTAACCACTCGCCCCCCCCACTCCCAAAACCCCATAGGCTAAGGCCACGTGGCCAGGTGTTGGCAATTGGTCATGTGGCCAACTCCTATTGGTCGCTCAGAGTGGATTCTTGATGTGTTTCTGGCCCCACTATCAGCCAGAAATGCCATTAACAAATGTTACCCGTTTACTACAGTCAGAGGTTTGTGTATAAAGCAGTGGATTTGACTTTCACCAAGCATTCACTGGCGGAGAATCAGTCACTGTCATTTAAAACGCATGGTCAAAAAATGAAAAGAGCAAGATGGACTTTTGAGGTGCCAACAGGAAACACTTCATATAATATGATATTAATCTCGACGTGTTTCACTGGAACACCCCACTTTTTCAGGAGGTGAGGGGAGCTAGAAAGGTAAAACATATCAATACAAAGTACAAAATGATGAAACATTTTTTCTTTTTTACATACATGTTGTTGGCTTTCCTTGTTCTTCTCATTTTGTAATTAGGATGTTGGTCCCTTCGGCAATCCTTTTTGGTCCTTTTAAATCCTACGATTTAAAACACATGGACCTGGAAGATTCTCCTGCAGAGAATGTTTGATGAATGTCAGACTCACCGTTATATAAATATACCCATCAAATTATGTCTGAAACCAAAACTTCTCCATTTTGAATGGCGTACATGGCGATTAAAATCCCTGTCTGGTATTTTAATCGCTTTGTGTCACTTTGGGGAGGTTACCTTCCTCTTCCTGTCCTGTAGACACAACAGGAAGTGGGGGGAATTCTCTCTTGGGTGTAACCGGTGTCCTCAGTGGAAGATTTCACCTCTAGTGCTGTTCTGGTGACAACTTGACATTTTGGTGAATGGTGACTTTTTGGATTTTCCCATCACTTTCTGTCCCAGTGACAATAGTCGGAGGGATTCGCCGCTAAGCTCAGGTTGTCCGAATTTCAAGCAAGTTTTAAATTTACTTATAGGAATATAGACCGTGATAAAAGGAAAAAGTTGTGGCTTTAGATACACTTTAGCTAAACACTTTGAAGGTCCATTTTAGGTTGTTCTTGACTTGTTGGGTGAAAATGTATATCCATCTCAAAGGGTTAGTCCACCCAAGCTGGTATTTTGGTGTTGGGTAGATTCTGAGTAGGTGAAGAACACGGCTGATCTTCATGTCTCTCAGAGAGTGATCACACACCTGGCTCCTGGTGGTCTCACACCTGTTGGGGTCACATGGCTGATCTTCATGTCTCCCAGAGGGTGAGATGATCTTCATGTCTCTCAGAGGCTGTGATGATCTTCATGTCTCTCAGAGGGTGAGATCTCTACACCTGGCTCCTGGTGGTCTCACACCTGATGGGGTCACATGGCTGATCTTCATGTTTCTCAGAGGGTGATATCTCTACACCTGGCTCCTGGTGGTCTCACACCAGTTGGGGTCACATGGCTGATCTTCATGTCTTAGAGGATGAGATGACCTTTATGTCTCTCAGAGGGTGATATCTCTACACCTGGCTCCTGGTGGTCTCACACCTGATGGGGTCACATGGCTGATCTTCATGTCTCTCAGAGGGTGAGATGATCTTCATGTATCTTAGAGGATGAGATCTCTTCACCTGGCTCCTGGTGGTCTCACACCTGATGGGGTCACATGGCTGATCTTCATGTCTCTCAGAGGGTGAGATGATCTTCATGTCTCTTAGAGGGTGAGATCTCTACACCTGGCTCTTGGTGGTCTCACACCTGATGGGGTCACATGGCTGATCTTCATGTCTCTCAGAGGGTGAGATGACCTTCATGTTTCTCAGAGGGTGAGATCTCTACACCTGGCTCTTGGTGGTCTCACACCTGATGGCGTCACATGGCAGATCTTCATGTTTCTCAGAGGGTGATATCTCTACACCTGGCTCCTGGTGGTCTCACACCTGATGGGGTCACATGGCTGATCTTCATGTCTCTCAGAGGGTGATATCTCTACACCTGGCTCTTGGTGGTCTCACACCTGATGGGGTCACATGGCTGATCTTCATGTCTCTCAGAGGGTGAGATCTCTACACCTGGCTCTTGGTGGTCTCACACCTGATGGGGTCACATGGCTGATCTTCATGTTTCTCAGAGGGTGATATCTCTACACCTGGCTCTTGGTGGTCTCACACCTGATGGCGTCACATGGCTGATCTTCATGTCTATCAGAGGGTGAGATGATCTTCATGTCTCTTAGAAGGTGATATCTCTACACCTGGCTCCTGGTGGTCTCACACCTGCTGGGAACCCTGGACCCTCTTTGTTGGGGCCTTTTTGTTGTACAAGCCAGAGAACGCAGCAGTAGGAACGGCATTCCCCACCCCGGGATGGGAATTCGTTAGAAGTCTATGAGAATTTGGAATTCCGATGGAAGGATTATCTCTCCGTGAGGGAAGTTGGAAATAGTGAAATCTCCATGGTGGGTGTGTTGGCTTCGGGGTGGTGTTGGGTTGGGCACTGAGCACCGGCCTTAGCCCTCGCGGTCCCCATCCTTTGAGATATTTGTACAGCTCATTATGTGTGATCAGCAGGTGCTCCTTGTTATGCTGAATTGATATTGGAAGATGTGGGGGAGGGGCAGATTCGAAATTTCCAATGCAGGGTGACGGGAATGGGCGCATCTTTTATACACAGATGTGGTTTCTTCTTCTTCTCCTCTGTCCTCATCATTCGATTTGTCAACATGAAAAGGGAGATTTGGGTTTGTTGTGACTGTGGTCAGTGGGCCCTCTGCCCAGTTCACCGCGTTTGCCGGATCAGCACTTGGCACACATCTCACCTTGTCTCTGTGCCCAGGAGAGGTCTGCGTCCGCCCATGTGCCCGATGGGGATTAGAGGGCCGATGGGGTTCAGGTCAGGAGGAGTTACAATTGGTACTGATGTGTCTTCTCCTAGCCCTTCGTGTAAATCAATGAATACGGAACCCAGAAACCCCAGGCTAGGAGCCCAGAGACAGCCTGGCAAGGTCCAGTATCTGGAGCTGGTCTGTAGGCAGGTGCAGTCTACTTTCTCCACAACAGGTGGCGCTCTCCTGTAGTGGCACTGTTGTTGAAGGAGGAAGTCAAAAGAAACAGGATTCCTCTATGGTTTCTTGGGTCACTGGGGAAACTATCCTATTGGATGACGCCACCCCATGTGACTCTGGCAGCCATCTTGGGTAAGGCAGAGCCTATTTAAGGCCCTGGCTCCCGGGTCTAGTGCATTTTATCTGAGTGGATAGGGTAGAGAGAGGTACTTCTCCTGCCAGAGACAGTACAAGTGGTAGGAAAAGGTTCCTGACGAGGAGGGAAAGTGTAGGGTTGGTGTTTCCTCTGGACATCTTTCTGATTGGGCATGAGATGGCCATGCCACATTCTGCTCTCTTTACAGACACTGTCAGTCTCGCAGAGCATCACCTCCTCCTCATAGCTGCAAACCATGAGTATACCCCGATGGGATACCCAATGGGTCACCCCTAATGTGAATGAGCCCCAAGAGATGATGATCTGCACAAGGCTCCGATGGAAGCTTTCCCTCATGTCCTGGTTGGGTCTCTGTGCAGGTTTGCTGGGCCCCCCCTGTTGGGCCACACTGTATTCAGTGGTGAGTTTGCACCTTGCGCCTGTCCAGCACTATGAAGGGTGAGAAGGCGGTTTAATCATCTACCAGCTGAGGGGCCCCAAGAGGAAACGGTGAACAAACTGCAACCTGGGCAGGAGGAAACGTCTGCTGTGTAAATAGAGAGGAAACGGTGAACAAACTGCAACCTGGGCAGGAGGAAACGTCTGCTGTGTAAATAGAGGCGTTCTGAGGGAACAATGGCCCTCTGCCGGCCCTCTGAGGGTTAATCCACTCCACCCCGGCCAGGGAGGAAAGGAGGATTGTTTGTGGGGTGAGGAGTTGTCCCAAGAAGGAGGGGCCGCTGCAGCCGCTGGATTGTGCTCTGGGAACTGGCCATTGGGCTGTGTGCGAATGAGACGCTCAGAATACGCCTGGCGCGGTGCCCCCATCCTGCATGGTGCTGGCCATACACTCACCGTTACACCACCGCTGTGCCACACACACAGATCAGCTGTCTCTATTTGTGAGCAGGGTGGTCACATGGTATCACCCCCCCCCCATCTCTGACCATCTCTAATATGACCCCCCCCCCCCCAAAACTTCTCCTTTAATATGCTGCCCATCTCTGACCATCTCCTGTAATATGTCCCCCCACCATCTCCAGTAATATCCCCCCCCCCACCATCTCCAGTAATATCCCCCCCACCATCTCCAGTAATATCCCCCCCACCACCTCCAGTAATATCCCCCCCATCTCTGACCCTCTCCAGTAATATGCCCCCCATCTCTGACCCTCTCCTGTAATATGCCCCCCCCCCCACCATCTCCAGTAATATGCCCCCCATCTCTGACCATCTCCTGTAATATGCCCCCCACCACCATCTCCAGTAATATGCCCCCATCTCTGACCATCTCCTGTAATATGCCCCCCCCACCATCTCCAGTAATATCCCCCCCATCTCTGACCATCTACAGTAATATGCCCCCCCCCCCCCCATCTCCAGTAATATGCCCCCCCCCCCACCCCCCCCCCATCTCCAGTAATATGCCCCCCCCACCATCTCCAGTAATATGCCCCCATCTCTGACCATCTCCAGTAATATGCCCCCCCCACCATCTACAGTAATATGCCCCCCATCTCTGACCATCTCCAGTAATATGCCCCCCCACCATCTCCAGTAATATGCCCCCCCATCTCTGACCATCTCCAGTAATATGCCCCCCCCACCATCTCCAGTAATATGCCCCCCATCTCTGACCCTCTCCTGTAATATGCCCCCCCCCCCAACCATCTCCAGTAATATGCCCCCCCATCTCTGACCCTCTCCAGTAATATGCCCCCCCCCACCATCTCCAGTAATATGCACCCCACCATCTACAGTAATATGCCCCCCATCTCTGACCCTCTCCTGTAATATGCCCCCCCCCAACCATCTCCTGTAATATGCCCCCCATCTCTGACCATCTCCAGTAATATCCCCCCCCCACCATCTCCAGTAATATGCCCCCCCATCTCTGACCCTCTCCTGTAATATGCCCCCCCAACCATCTCCAGTAATATGCCCCCCCATCTCTGACCATCTCCTGTAATATGCCCCCCACCATCTACAGTTATATGCCCCCCCATCTCTGACCATCTCCTGTAATATGCCCCCCACCATCTCCAGTAATATCCCCCCCATCTCTCACCCTCTCCAGTAATATGCCCCCCCATCTCTGACCCTCTCCTGTAATATGTCCCCCCACCATCTACAGTAATATGCCCCCCATCTCTGACCCTCTCCTGTAATATGCCCCCCCCAACCATCTCCAGTAATATGCCCCCCCCATCTCTGACCATCTCCTGTGTTATGCCCTCCCCGCCATCTCCTGTTATATGCCCCCCCCCCCACCATCTCCAGTAATATGCCCCCCATCTCTCACCATCTCCAGTAATATCCCCCCCACCCCCCCCCACCCTAATATGCTCCTGTAATATGCCCCCCCACCCTCTCCAGTAATATCCCCCCATCTCTCACCATCTCCAGTAATATGCCCCCCATCTCTGACCATCTCCTGTAATATGCCCCCCCCACCATCTCCAGTAATATGCCCCCCATCTCTGACCCTCTCCAGTAATATGCCCCCCATCTCTGACCATCTCCTGTAATATGCCCCCCACCATCTCCAGTAATATGCCCCCCATCTCTGACCATCTCCTGTAATATGCCCCCCCCCCCACCATCTCCAGTAATATGCCCCCCATCTCTGACCATCTCCTGTAATATGCCCCCCACCATCTACAGTTATATGCCCCCCCATCTCTGACCATCTCCAGTAATATGCCCCCCACCACCATCTCCAGTAATATGCCCCCCATCTCTGACCCTCTCCTGTAATATGCCCCCCCCCAACCATCTCCAGTAATATGCCCCCCCCACCATCTCCAGTAATATGCCCCCCATCTCTGACCCTCTCCTGTAATATGCCCCCCCCACCATCTCCAGTAATATGCCCCCCCCCATCTCTGACCATCTCCAGTAATATGCACCTCACCATCTACAGTAATATGCCCCCCATCTCTGACCCTCTCCTGTAATATGCCCCCCCAACCATCTCCAGTAATATGCCCCCCCATCTCTGACCATCTCCTGTAATATGCCCCCCCACCATCTCCAGTAATATGCCCCCCCCCCCATCTCTGACCCTCTCCTGTAATATGCCCCCCCCCCCATCTCCAGTAATATGCCCCCCCCCATCTCTGACCATCTCCTGTAATATGCCCCCCACCATCTACAGTTATATGCCCCCCCCCACCATCTCCAGTAATATGCCCCCCCATCTCTCACCCTCTCCTGTAATATCCCCCCCCCATCTATGACCCTCTCCTGTAATATGTCCCCCCACCATCTCCAGTAATATGCCCCCCCACCATCTACAGTAATATGCCCCCCATCTCTGACCCTCTCCTGTAATATGCCCCCCCCAACCATCTCCAGTAATATGCCCCCCCATCTCTGACCATCTCCTGTGTTATGCCCTCCCCGCCATCTCCTGTTATATGCCCCCCCCCCCACCATCTCCAGTAATATCCCCCCCATCTCTCACCATCTCCAGTAATATCCCCCCCACCACCTCCAGTAATATCCCCCCCATCTCTCACCATCTCCAGTAATATCCCCCCCATCTCTGACCATCTCCAGTAATATCCCCCCCACACCCTCTCCTGTAATATCCCCCCTATCTCTGACCATCTCCTGTAATATGCCCCCCCACCCTCTCCTGTAATATGCCCCCCATCTCTGACCCTCTCCTGTAGCATTATATATTATGTGTGGCCCCATTAGTAATGAGGTGCCTCGGCTGGCACTTAGTATGTGGGGTGATGTGACTGATAATCTGGAGAAGTATGTGGAGGAGGATTGCTCAATGTTGGGGTGATGGAGGTGGTACCAGGCTGTGCCGCACCGCCAACATCTATATCCACCTGCTACATACAGAGCGCACTTCACTCCGCACTTCACCCTCCAGAGCGTCATTATTACCATCATAGTCAGCAGAACTCAGAACTGACATGAAGAAAATCCGTCCATAGATTGTGAATCGTTCGGTTTATTTATTGGCAACACCATAAGACGAATGAAATAGGTGTAAAGTGGAAACAGTAGATATGCAGAGATTATTATTTTGCGCAGTGGAGGTCGCAGCTCTGTCCTGTCTGGGTTGGGGGTCAGTGGGGTATTTGGGTCAGGTGGATGAAGGCCTGTCCTGTATGGGTTGGGGGTTGGTTGGGCTATTCGGGTCGGGGGGATGTAGGCCTGTCCTGTCTGGGTTGGGGGTCAGTGGGGTATTTTGGTTGGGGGGACACAGGTCTGTCTGGGTTGGGGGTCAGTGGGGTATTTGGGTTGGGGGGGATGGAGGCCTGTCCTGATTGGTTTGGGGGTTGTTTGGGCTATTCGGGTTGGGGGGATGTAGGCCTGTCCTGTATAGGTAGGGGAGGGGTGTAGGCCTGTCCTGTCTGGGGTAGGTGTTGGGGGGTAGGTGTTGGTGGGGTATCTGGGTCAGGGGGGATGGAGGTCTGTCCTGTCTGGGTTGGGGGTCAGTGGGGTCTTTGGGTTGGGGGGTGTAGGCATGTCCTGTCTGGGAAAGGTGTCGGTGGGGTATCTGGGTCAGGGGGATGGCGGTCTGTCCTGTCTGGGTTGGGGGTCAGTGAGGTATTTAGGTCGGGGGGGTAGGCCTGTCCTGTGTGGGTTAGGTGTTGGTGGGGTATCTGAGTCAGGGGGGATGGAGGTCTGTCCTGTCTGGATTGGGGGTCAGTGAGGTATTTGGGTTGGGGGGGGGGGGGTGTAGGCATGTCATGTTTGGGGTATCTGGGTTGGGGGGGTGTAGGCCTGTCTGGGTTGGGGGTCAGTGGGGTATTTGCATTGGGGGATGTAGGCCTGTCCTGTCTAGGTTGGGGACCGGTTGGGCTATTCGGGTCAGGGGGGTGTAGGCCTGTCTGGGTTGGGGGTCGGTGGGGTATTTGGGTTGGGGGGGTGTAGGCCTGTCTGGGTTGGGGATCGGTGGGGTATTTGGGTTGGGGGGGTGTAGGCCTGTCCTGTCTGGGTTGGGGGTCAATGGGGTATTTGGGTTGGGGGGATGCAGGCCTGTCTGGGTTGGGGGTCAGTGGGGTATTTGGGTTGGGGGGGTGTAGGCCTGTTCTGTCTGGGTTGGGGGTCAGTGGGGTATTTGGGTTGGGGGGATGCAGGCCTGTCTGGGTTGGGGGTCAGTGGGGTATTTGGGTTGGGGGGGTGTAGGCATGTCATGTCTGGGGTATCTGGGTCAGGGGGGGTGTAGGCCTGTCTGGGTTGGTTGTCAGTGGGGTATTTGCCTGTCCTGTCTAGGTTGGGGATTGGTTGGTCTATTCAGGTCGGGGGGGTGTAGGCCTGTCTGGGTTGGGGGTCAGTGGGGTATTTGGGTTGGGGGGTGTAGGCCTGTCCTGTCTGGGTTGGGGGTCGGTGGGGTATTTGGGTTTGGGGGGTGTAGGCCTGTCTGGGTTGGGGGTCAGTGGGGTATTTGTGTTGGGGGGATGCAGGCCTGTCTGGGTTGGAGGTCAGTGGGGTATTTGGGTTGGGGGGGTGTAGGCCTGTCCTGTCTGGGTTGGGGGTCAGTGGGGTATTTGGGTTGGGGGGATGCAGGCCTGTCTGGGTTGGGGATCGGTGGGGTATTTGGGTTGGGGGGGTGTAGGCCTGTCCTGTCTGGGTTGGGGGTCAGTGGGGTATTTGGGTTGGGGGGGGGGTGTAGGCCTGTCCTGTCTGGTTTGGGGGTCGGTGGGGTATTTGGGTTTGGGGGGGTGTAGGCCTGTCTGGGTTGGGGGTCGGTGGGGTATTTGGGTTGGAGGGATGCAGGCCTGTCTGGGTTGGGGGTCGGTGGGGTATTTGGGTTGGGGGGGTGTAGGCCTGTCTGGGTTGGGGGTCGGTGGGGTATTTGGGTTGGGGGGATGCAGGCCTGTCTGGGTTGGGGGTCGGTGGGGTATTTGGGTTGGGGGGGTGTAGGCCTGTCTGGGTTGGGGGTCGGTGGGGTATTTGGGTTGGGGGGGTGTAGGCCTGTCCTGTCTGGGTTGGGGGTCAGTGGGGTATTTGGGTTCGGGGTCAGTGGGGTATTTGGGTTGAGGGTCAGTGGGGTATCTGGGTCAGGAGGATTCCCATCTGGCAGATTCTAGTCCAGGAACGTTTTTTTCCTCAGGAGTTCGGTATTATCGCTGTCAGATCTGACAATCGGCCTTTTGTTGGGAGGACGCTGCGTGTTCTACCTGCTGCAGATTGTCTGCCTTGTGGTTTTCTCTCTAGACAGGCTGACTGCCGGCGGGAGGGTTTCGCACTTACTCACGTTGCAGCCGCCTGCTTCTCCTCCACTTACAGGGAATAGAAGGTTCATATAGAGGAGAGATGAATTCCAGATACAAAGGATAATAATATTATTATACATAAATGTGATCTGTCCACCAACATCATCCACCCAAATACAATGAGAATCCAGAGGGTGACACCACTATTCCAAAGTGACACAAAAAATACAAAATATGAATTAATAAATCAATAAGCATAGATCCTGGGGGAAGCCTATGTTGTCATTCACAAGATCTGCAATGGTGGTGGAACCCTCCTACACATAACTACCGGTGGTGGAACCCTCCTACACATAACTACTGGTGGTGGAACCCTCCTACACATAACTACTGGTGGTGGAACCCTCTTACACATAACTACTGGTGGTGGAACCCTCCTACACATAACTACTGGTGGTGGAACCCTCTTACACATAACTACTGGTGGTGGAACCCTCTTACACATAACTACTGGTGGTGGAACCCTCCTACACATAACTACTGGTGGTGGAACCCTCCTACACATAACTACTGGTGGTGGAACCCTCTTACACATAACTACTGGTGGTGGAACCATCTTACACATAACTACTGGTGGTGGAAGCCTCCTACACATAACTACTGGTGGTGGAACCCTCCTACACATAACTACTGGTGGTGGAACCCTCCTACACATAACTACTGGTGGTGGAAGCCTCCTACACATAACTACTGGTGGTGGAAGCCTCCTACACATAACTACTGGTGGTGGAAGCCTCTTACACATAACTACTGGTGGTGGAACCCTCCTACACATAACTACTGGTGGTGGAACCCTCTTGCACATAACTACTGGTGGTGGAACCCTCCTACACATAACTACTGGTGGTGGAACCCTCCTACACATAACTACTGGTGGTGGAACCCTCCTACACATAACTACTGGTGGTGGAACCCTCCTACACATAACTACTGGTGGTGGAACCATCTTACACATAACTACTGGTGGTGGAAGCCTCCTACACATAACTACTGGTGGTGGAAGCCTCCTACACATAACTACTGGTGGTGGAAGCCTCTTACACATAACTACTGGTGGTGGAACCCTCTTACACATAACTACTGGTGGTGGAACCCTCTTACACATAACTACTGGTGGTGGAACCCTCCTACACATAACTACTGGTGGTTGAACCCTCTTGCACATAACTACTGGTGGTGGAACCCTCCTACACATAACTACTGGTGGTTGAACCCTCTTGCACATAACTACTGGTGGTGGAACCCTCCTACACATAACTACTGGTGGTGGAACCCTCCTACACATAACTACTGGTGGTGGAACCCTCCTACACATAACTACTGGTGGTGGAACCCTCCTACACATAACTACTGGTGGTGGAACCCTCCTACACATAACTACTGGTGGTGGAAGCCTCCTACACATAACTACTGGTGGTGGAAGCCTCCTACACATAACTACTGGTGGTGGAACCCTCTTACACATAACTACTGGTGGTTGAACCCTCTTGCACATAACTACTGGTGGTGGAACCCTCCTACACATAACTACTGGTGGTGGAACCCTCTTACACATAACTACTGGTGGTGGAACTCTCTTACACATAACTATTGGTGATGGAACCCTCCTACACATAACTACTGGTGGTGGAACCCTCCTACACATAACTACTGGTGGATGAACCCTCTTGCACATAACTACTGGTGGTGGAACCCTCCTACACATAACTACTGGTGGTGGAACCCTCCTACACATAACTACTGGTGGTGGAACCCTCCTACACGTAACTACTGGTGGTGGAACCCTCTTACACATAACTACTGGTGGTGGAACCCTCTTACACATAACTACTGGTGGTGGAACCCTCTTACACATAACTACTGGTGGTGGAACCCTCCTACACGTAACTACTGGTGGTGGAACCCTCCTACACATAACTACTGGTGGTGGAACCCTCCTACACATAACTACTGGTGGTGGAACCCTCCTACACATAACTACTGGTGGTGGAACCATCTTACACATAACTACTGGTGGTGGAACCCTCTTACACATAACTACTGGTGGTGAAACCCTTCTACACATAACTACTGGTTGTATTTGGAGACTTGTATACAGGTGGTGGACTGCCATCAGGATTTATGTTTATTGATTTATTAATTGGTATTTTTTATTTTTTGTGTCACTTTGGGATAGTGGTGTCACCCTCTGGAATTTCATTGTATTTGGATGGATGATGTTGGTGGACAAATCTCATTTATGTATAATAATATTATTATCCTTTGTATTGGGATACATATAACCAACACACACTTGTATTCCTATTACTTTTGGTCCGGGGGCAGTATTCTGTAGTATTGGTGAGGACAGCTGTGGGGGGGCATTGATTTTGATTTTTGATGCTGATCACCAAGCGCAGTTCTTCTACCATCTTCTTCATGGGGTTTAGTCGGGGAGCTCCTAACTAAGGTCTTTCTCAGGAGTAGCTACTGTAGTTCATTTCTAGGGATCCTTTGATTTCTCCCTAAGTTTGGCCTGGTTGAACTTTCCTCTTCTACCACCACTAGGTGGCCGGGCACTTGGAGGTATAAGATTGAAAGGACAACTCAAGGTCAGGTTACGGGTATATGGGGTGTCTCAGCCAATGGGCAGGGATTTTGTTGAATCCCTTGGCCTGCTGGGAGAGCCTATATATCCGGGTGAAGTCAGGTGATCCAGGTTCTTGTGTGGTATCCGGACCGCCGCCTGCGTGGACGTGTGTCGTTTGCCTGGGGCTGCTAGGCCGGAGATTGGGCCTATCCCAGGGGCATCAGGCTGCCAGGCTGTGTTAAAGCCTATCCAGAAGTATGGGATGATGGGAGTTGTAGTTTGTATTCGGTGATGGTGGGAGTTGTAGTTTGTAGTCGGTGATGGTGGGAGTTGTAGTTTGTAGTCGGTGATGGTGGGAGTTGTAGTTTGTAGTCGGTGATGGTGGGGGTTGTAGTTTGTAGTCGGTGATGGTGGGAGTTGTAGTTTGTAGTCGGTGATGGTGGGAGTTGTAGTTTGTAGTCGGTGATGGTGGGAGTTGTAGTTTGTAGTCGGTGATGGTGGGGGTTGTAGTTTGTAGTCGGTGATGGTGGGAGTTGTAGTTTGTAGTCGGTGATGGTGGGAGTTGTAGTTTGTAGTCGGTGATGGTGGGAGTTGTAGTTTGTAGTCGGTGATGGTGGGAGTTGTAGTTTGTAGTCGGTGATGGTGGGGGTTGTAGTTTGTAGTCGGTGATGGTGGGGGTTGTAGTTTGTAGTCGGTGATGGTGGGGGTTGTAGTTTGTAGTCGGTGATGGTGGGGGTTGTAGTTTGTAGTCGGTGATGGAGGGGGTTGTAGTTTGTAGTCGGTGATGGTGGGAGTTGTAGTTTGTAGTCGGGGATGGTGGGAGTTGTAGTTTGTAGTCGGTGATGGTGGGAGTTGTAGTTTGTAGTCGGGGATGGTGGGAGTTGTAGTTTGTAGTCGGTGATGGTGGGAGTTGTAGTTTGTAGTCGGTGATGGTGGGAGTTGTAGTTTGTAGTCGGTGATGGTGGGGGTTGTAGTTTGTAGTCGGTGATGGTGGGGGTTGTAGTTTGTAGTCGGTGATGGTGGGAGTTGTAGTTTGTAGTCGGTGATGGTGGGAGTTGTAGTTTGTAGTTGGTGATGGTGGGAGTTGTAGTTTGTAGTTGGTGATGGTGGGAGTTGTAGTTTGTAGTCGGGGATGGTGGGAGTTGTAGTTTGTAGTCGGTGATGGTGGGAGTTGTAGTTTGTAGTCGGTGATGGTGGGAGTTGTAGTTTGTAGTCGGTGATGGGGGGAGTTGTAGTTTGTAGTCGGTGATGGTGGGGGTTGTAGTTTGTAGTCGGTGATGGTGGGGGTTGTAGTTTGTAGTCGGTGATGGTGGGAGTTGTAGTTTGTAGTCGGTGATGGTGGGTGTTGTAGTTTGTAGTCGGTGATGGTGGGGGTTGTAGTTTGTAGTCGGTGATGGTGGGGGTTGTAGTTTGTAGTCGGTGATGGTGGGGGTTGTAGTTTGTAGTCGGTGATGGTGGGGGTTGTAGTTTGTAGTCGGTGATGGTGGGGGTTGTAGTTTGTAGTCGGTGATGGTGGGAGTTGTAGTTTGTAGTCGGTGATGGTGGGAGTTGTAGTTTGTAGTCGGTGATGGTGGGAGTTGTAGTTTGTAGTCGGTGATGGTGGGAGTTGTAGTTTGTAGTCGGTGATGGTGGGGGTTGTAGTTTGTAGTCGGTGGGAGTGGTAGTTTGTAGTTGTTGTTTGTAGTCGGTGATGGTGGGGGTTGTAGTTTGTAGTCGGTGATGGTGGGGGTTGTAGTTTGTAGTCGGTGATGGTGGGAGTTGTAGTTTGTAGTCGGTGATGGTGGGAGTTGTAGTTTGTAGTTGGTGATGGTGGGAGTTGTAGTTTGTAGTTGGTGATGGTGGGAGTTGTAGTTTGTAGTCGGGGATGGTGGGAGTTGTAGTTTGTAGTCGGTGATGGTGGGAGTTGTAGTTTGTAGTCGGTGATGGTGGGAGTTGTAGTTTGTAGTCGGTGATGGTGGGGGTTGTAGTTTGTAGTCGGTGATGGTGGGGGTTGTAGTTTGTAGTCGGTGATGGTGGGGGTTGTAGTTTGTAGTCGGTGTGAGTCCCGTCATCAGGTGTCGATGTGTCATGGCCCTGGATTCAGGTCTGGGTGGTTCCCGTGTTTTCTTGGCTGGAGGACACGCTTTCCAGGACAGGTGTAAAGTGCTGCGATCACTTCCAGACGGATCGCCTCAGGAGATAATTCTTTCTATGTAAAGAGAGATGAAGAAACTTCTTTATAATAAGAGCTGCCGGCCCAACAATGAGGCTTCTGTCTACAGTCTGCGGGTGGTGAGACTCCAACAGTATACCGCTCTGTGTACCGCAACCATACCGCATGTCATACCGCGTCCTATACCGCTCTGTGTACCGCAACCATACCGCGTCCCATACCGCTCTGTGTACCGCAACCATACCGCATGTCATACCGTGTCCCATACCGCGTCTCATACCGCTCTGTGTACCGCAACCATACCGCGTCCCATACCGCTCTGTGTACCGCAACCATACCGCATGTCATACCGTGTCCCATACCGCGTCTCATACCGCTCTGTGTACCGCAACCATACTGCATGTCATACCGTGTCCTATACCGCTCTGTGTACCACATGTCATACCGCGTCCCATACCGTGTCCTATACCGCTCTGTGTACCGCAACCATACCGCGTCCCATACCGTGTCCTATACCGCTCTGTGTACCGCAACCATACCGCGTCCCATACCGCGTCCCATACCGTGTCCTATACCGTATCCTATACCGTGTCCCATACCGTGTCCCATACCGTGTCCTATACCGCTCTGTGTACCGCAACCATACCGCATGTCATACCGCGTCCCATACCGTGTCCTATACCGCTCTGTGTACCGCAACCATACCGCGTCCCATACCGCGTCCCATACCGTGTCCTATACCGTATCCTATACCGTGTCCCATACCGTGTCCTATACCGCTCTGTGTACCGCAACCATACCACATGTCATACCGTGTCCCATACCGTGTCCTATACCGCTCTGTGTACCGCAACCATACCGCGTCCCATACCTGTCCTATACCGTGTCCTATCCAGTGCTCCCATCATGGACAGTCCAGTAGGACCATCAGTGGTGGATTGCACAGATCTCATTGGTTGAGTTGTGTGTCCGGTCACATGACATTATTGGTTTGTAGAATGGTTTGGCCCCTGGGGGCCCCTCTTCTGTCCTATTCCTCCTTGTTCTGTCCTCGGTCACCTTCTATTCACCTGACCCGTCTGCCCCGGTTCTTCATTCGGAGCAGTCCCCCCTCCCCCGTGTACTGTCGGATTATATCTGGTGCCGTTCAGCATTCCTCCTCCAGACCCTGCGAAGGGTTAATGTCACCTTGGGTGACTTCCTCTTCCTGACCCAGACAAGGACAAATATAGAAGAAGGCATTGTCAGGGCTTTCCGTTTCCTCAGCAGTCCTGCGGGCCAAGGAGCAGTCCCAGAATCCTTTGCTGCCTCTTGTAGGACACAGATGATGGGAAGTCGGGGTGTGTGCGATGGCCGGTATCCTTCCTGCCCCTCCAGGAAAGGGGGGGAGGGGTCATTCCACCCGACAGGGCGACTCACATTCTTATCATTTCTTATCCAGGTGATTTCACCTTTCTTACCTGCCGACTGTCTGTACATTCCTTCATCACCACACAACAGATGGAGCCGGGACTGATTACAGGACTGGAGGCCTGAGGGGCCAAATACACCCTGTGATCTCTGATGGGGGAGATCAGACCATGTCTGCAGTCTCTGATCATCTCCTGTACTAAGTCTGCAGTCTCTGATCATCTCCTGTACCATGTCTGCAGTCTCTGACCCTCTCCTGTACCATGTCTGCAGTCTCTGATCATCTCCTGTACTAAGTCTGCAGTCTCTGATCATCTCATGTACTATGTCTGCAGTCTCTGATCATCTCCTGTATTATGTCTGCAGTCTCTGATCATCTCCTGTATTATGTCTGCAGTCTCTGACCCTCTCCTGTATCATGTCTGCAGTCTCTGATCATCTCCTGTACTATGTCTGCAGTCTCTGATCATCTCCTGTATCATGTCTGCAGTCTCTGATCATCTCCTGTATTATGTCTGCAGTCTCTGATCATCTCCTGTATTATGTCTGCAGTCTCTGATCATCTCCTGTATTATGTCTGCAGTCTCTGATCATCTCCTGTATTATGTCTGCAGTCTCTGATCATCTCCTGTACTATGTCTGCAGTCTCTGATCATCTCCTGTACTATGTCTGCAGTCTCGGATCATCTCCTGTATTATGTCTGCAGTCTCTGATCATCTCCTGTACTATGTCTGCAGTCTCGGATCATCTCCTGTATTATGTCTGCAGTCTCTGATCATCTCCTGTACTATGTCTGCAGTCTCTGATCATCTCCTGTATTATGTCTGCAGTCTCTGATCATCTCCTGTATTATGTCTGCAGTCTCTGATCATCTCCTGTATTATGTCTGCAGTCTCTGATCATCTCCTGTATTATGTCTGCAGTCTCTGATCATCTCCTGTACTATGTCTGCAGTCTCTGATCATCTCCTGTATTATGTCTGCAGTCTCTGATCATCTCCTGTATCATGTCTGCAGTCTCTGATCATCTCCTGTACTATGTCTGCAGTCTCTGATCATCTCCTGTATCATGTCTGCAGTCTCTGATCATCTCCTGTATTATGTCGGCAGTCTCTGATCATCTCCTGTATCATGTCTGCAGTCTCTGATCATCTCCTGTATCATGTCTGCAGTCTCTGATCATCTCCTGTACTATGTCTGCAGTCTCTGATCATCTCCTGTACTATGTCTGCAGTCTCTGACCGTCTCCTGTAGCATGTCTGCAGTCTCTGATCATCTCCTGTACTATGTCTGCAGTCTCTGATCATCTCCTGTATCATGTCTGCAGTCTCTGACCATCTCCTGTATCATGTCTGCAGTCTCTGATCATCTCCTGTACTATGTCTGCAGCCTCTGATCATCTCCTGTACTATGTCTGCAGTCTCTGATCATCTCCTGTACTATGTCTGCAGTCTCTGACCGTCTCCTGTATTATGGTCTGCAGTCTCTGACCATCTCCTGTATCATGTCTGCAGCCTCTGATCATCTCCTGTATTATGTCTGCAGTCTCTGATCATCTCCTGTACTATGTCTGCAGTCTCTGATCATGGCTCACGGCCAAAGTTAAAAAGCTATAAACTATAAGAAAAGAGCTTTTAAAAAATATAAAAATGAAGGATCACTAGTGTCATTTAAATGTTACAAAGAACATAACAGAATATGTAAAAAGGAAATCAAGGATGCAAAAAATTCAAAACGAAAGACAGATTGCAAAAGATAGTAGGACAAACCCCAAAAATTCTTCAAATATATTAATAGTAAAAAGGTCAAGTCTGAACATGTAGGCCCTTTACAAAATAATCTAGAGTGGGTGACTGGGGACAAAGAGAAGGCTAATTTATTAAATACTTTCTTCAGCTCTGTGTATACAAAGGAGCATGGGGGAGCTCATGTCCACAATGGGGGTGGTAGTGACACAGCCCTAAATCCACAATGGCTCAAAAGTGAAATGGTCCAGAAATATTTAGACAGAATAAAGGTGGATAAAGCACCTGGACCTGATGGCATCCACCCACGGATCCTAAAAGAATTGAGCTTTGTAATTTCAAAGCCATTGTATCTAATTTTTAGGGAATCATTAATGACAGGAATAGTACCACTGGATTGGCGCAGGGCGAACGTGGTGCCTATATTTAAAAAGGGAACAAAGTCTTTACCAAGTAACTATAGACCTGTTAGTTTAACTTCTATAGTTGGGAAGATACTGGAGAGATTATTAAAAGACCACATAGACGAGTTCTTGCAGGAAAAAAATATTTTAAGCAACAGACAGCATGGGTTCATGAAAGACAGAAGTTGTCAGACAAACCTGATTTATTTTTATGAGGCGGTAAGTAAAACCTTGGACAGAGGGGTGGCTGTGGACGTGGAATACTTGGACAGAGGGGTGGCTGTGGACGTGGTATACTTGGACAGAGGCGTGGCTGTGGACGTGGTATACTTGGATTTTGCAAAAGCGTTGGATACAGCTCCCCACACACGGCTCATGTGGAAGGTAAGGTCTACAGGTTTGGAAATATCGGTTTGTAAATGGATAGAAAACTGGCTAAAAGACAGAATTCAGAGAGTCGTGGTTAATGATTGTTACTCTGAATGGTCTAAGGTTATCAGTGGTGTACCCCAAGGTTCAGTGCTGGGACCCTTACTTTTTAATATCTTTATAAATGATATTGGGTCTGGGATCAAAAGTAACATTTCTGTCTTTGCAGATGACACCAAGCTATGCAGTGGAATAACGTCCTTTACAGGAGGTCTCCAATTTACAAGCCGACCTCAGTGCTCTGTCAAATTGGGCGACTATGTGGCAGATGAGGTTTAATGTTGATAAATGTAAAGTTATGCACTTGGGGGCTAAGAATATGCATCATACATACTAGGGGAAGTACAACTGGGGGGATCCGTAGTGGAGAAGGATCTGGGGGGATCCGTAGTGAAGAAGGATCTGGGGGGATCCATAGTGGAGAAGGATCTGGGGGGATTCATAGTGGAGAAGGATCTGCAGGGATCCGTAGTGGAGAAGGATCTGGGGGGATCCGTAGTGGAGAAGGATCTGGGGGGATCCGTAGTGGAGAAGGATCTGGGGGGATCTATAGTGGAGAAGGATCTGGGGGGGATCTGTAGTGGAGAAGGATCTGGGGGGGATCCATAATGGAGAAGGATCTGGGGGTATCCGTAGTGGAGAAGGATCTGGGGGGATCTATAGTGGAGAAGGATCTGGAGGGATCTGTAGTGGAGAAGGATCTGGGGGGGATCCATAGTGGAGAAGGATCTGGGGGGGATCCATAGTGGAGAAGGATCTGGGGGTTTTGGTAGATCATAAACTCAATAATAACATGCAACGCCAAGCTGCGGTTTCCAAAGCCAGCAAAGTCCTTTCTTGTATAAGAGAGGGATGGACTCCAGAGAGAGAGATATCATCTGTACAAATCATTAGTAAGACCTCATCTGGAATATGCAGTTCAGTTTTGGGCACCAGTTCTCAAAAAGGATATCAGGGAACTGGAGAAAGTGCAGAGAAGGGCAACCAAACTGATAAGAGGCCTGGAGGAGCTCAGCTATGAGGAGAGATTAGAGGAACTGAATTTATTCACTCTTGATAAGAGGAGATTAAGGGGGATATGATCTCCATGTATAAATATATAGGGGTCCATATAGTGAACTTGGTGTTGAGTTATTCACTTTACGGTCAACACAGAGGACAAGGGGGCACTCCGTACGTCTAGAGGAGAAGAGATTTCATCTCCAAATACGGAAAGGTTTCTTCACAGTAAGAGCTGTGAAAATGTGGAATAGACTCCCTGCAGAGGTGGATCGGGTCGGCTCAGTAGATTGCTTTAAGAAAGGCCTGGATACTTTCCTAAATGTACAGAATATAACTGGGTACTGACATTTATAGGTAAAGTTGATCCAGGGAAAATCCGATTGCCTCTCGGGGGATCAGGAAGGAATTTTTTTCCCCTGCTTTAGCAAATTGGAGAATGCTCTGCTGGGGTTTTTTTTGCCTTCCTCTGGATCAACTGTGGGTATAGAATGGGGTATATGGGATTGTATGATATATGTATATATATATATATATATATATATATATATATATATATATATATATATATATATATGTATATATATATATATATATAGATACATTTTTTGTTTAATTTGTGGTTGAACTGGATGGACTTGTGTCTTTTTTCAACCTAACTAACTATGTAACTATGATCATCTCCTGTACTATGTCTGCAGTCTCTGATCATCTCCTGTACTATGTCTGCAGTCTCTGATCATCTCCTGTACTATGTCTGCAGTCTCTGATCATCTCCTGTACTATGTCTGCAGTCTCTGATCATCTCCTGTACTATGTCTGCAGTCTCTGATCATCTCCTGTAGTATGTCTGCAGTCTCTGGTGATATGAAGGGCCGTAGTTGATGCCCCCTATACGTTGCTGAGGGCTGTTGGGGTCCTCCGTGCTTTGGGTGAAGAGCCCCCCATCCCGTCTCTGCGTTCTCCTCTCTCGGGTCCGCAGGCTCGTGGGGTGAGACGATGGCGTCTGGCAGAGCGTTATTGTGATGAGAGGAAAGTGGATGTCAGATAAGAAGTCTCACTTCCTGCGCTGGAAATGAGGGTGGCGGGGGCTGGGCGCTACGGTTCGCGCTCTTCCCGCGTGTTATGTCTGTGTGCCCTCTGATGGTTGTGCCACGTCTGGCCCACATCACTGGGAGCCTTTCATGTCTTATCTTCTCCATCTACAAACCTCAGGATGTGACGGGAATATCAGATACGCCACTCTACAAAAGTCTTAGGCAGGTGTGAAGCTGGAAACGAAGAACGCTTTCAGGAATCGAAGTGTTAATCATTTATATTTATCAATTAATATAATAGAAAATAAATGAAGAGAAGAGAAAAGAAATCCAATGAATATTTGGGGTGACCCTCCTTTACCTTCCTCTCGGTGGGCACACAGTTGGTGAAGGAAGTCGGCGGGTAGGTGGTTCTATGTACGTCTTGGAGGTCTCAGATCTTCTGTGGATGTCGGCCGCCTCCAATCCTTCATCCCAGACAGACTCCATGATCCATAATCCACTGGTTTCCTCCAGACTTCTCCGGACAGTAGATGGGGGTACCTGGGTCCCACTGGTTTCCTCCAGATTTCTACGGACAGTAGATGGGGGTACCTGGGTCCCACTGGTTTCCTCCAGACTTCTCCGGACAGTAGATGGGGGTACCTGGGCCCCACTGGTTTCCTCCAGACTTCTCCGGACAGTAGATGGGGTACCTGGGTCCCACTGGTTTCCTCCAGACTTCTCCAGACAGTAGATGGGGGTACCTGGGTCCCACTGGTTTCCTCCAGACCTCTCCGGACAGTAGATGGGGGTACCTGGGCCCCACTGGTTTCCTCCAGACTTCTCCGGACAGTAGATGGGGGTACCTGGGTCCCACTGGTTTCCTCCAGACTTCTCCAGACAGTAGATTGGTGTACCTGGGTCCCACTGGTTTCCTCCAGACCTCTCCGGACAGTAGATGGGTGTACCTGGGTCCCACTGGTTTCCTCCAGACTTCTCCGGACAGTAGATGGGGTACCTGGGCCCCACTGGTTTCCTCCAGACTTCTCCAGACAGTAGATGGGGGTACCTGGGTCCCACTGGTTTCCTCCAGACTTCTCCAGACAGTAGATGGGGGTACCTGGGTCCCACTGGTTTCCTCCAGACTTCTCCGGACAGTAGATGGGGGTACCTGGATCCCACTGGTTTCCTCCAGACTTCTCCGGACAGTAGATGGATGTACCTGGGTCCCACTGGTTTCCTCCAGACTTCTCCAGACAGTAGATGGGGGTACCTGGGTCCCACTGGTTTCCTCCAGACTTCTCTGGACAGTAGATGGGTGTACCTGGGTCCCACTGGTTTACTCCAGACTTCTCCGGACAGTAGATTGGTGTACCTGGGTCCCACTGGTTTCCTCCAGACTTCTCCGGACAGTAGATGGGGGTACCTGGGCCCCACTGGTTTCCTCCAGACTTCTCCGGACAGTAGATGGGGGTACCTGGGTCCCACTGGTTTCCTCCAGACTTCTCCAGACAGTAGATGGGGGTACCTGGGGTCCCACTGGTTTCCTCCAGACCTCTCCGGACAGTAGATGGGGGTACCTGGGCCCCACTGGTTTCCTCCAGACTTCTCCGGACAGTAGATGGGGGTACCTGGGTCCCACTGGTTTCCTCCAGACTTCTCCAGACAGTAGATTGGTGTACCTGGGTCCCACTGGTTTCCTCCAGACCTCTCCGGACAGTAGATGGGTGTACCTGGGTCCCACTGGTTTCCTCCAGACTTCTCCGGACAGTAGATGGGGGTACCTGGGCCCCACTGGTTTCCTCCAGACTTCTCCAGACAGTAGATGGGGGGTACCTGGGTCCCACTGGTTTCCTCCAGACTTCTCCAGACAGTAGATGGGTGTACCTGGATCCCACTGGTTTCCTCCAGACTTCTCCGGACAGTAGATGGATGTACCTGGGTCCCACTGGTTTCCTCCAGACTTCTCCAGACAGTAGATGGGGGTACCTGGGTCCCACTGGTTTCCTCCAGACTTCTCCAGACAGTAGATGGGGTACCTGGGTCCCATTGGTTTCCTCCAGACTTCTCCGGACAGTAGATGGATGTACCCGGGTCCCACTGGTTTCCTCCAGACTTCTCGAGACAGTAGATGGGGGTACCTGGGTCCCACTGGTTTCCTCCAGACTTCTCGAGACAGTAGATGGGGGTACCTGGGTCCCACTGGTTTCCACCAGACATCTCCAGACAGTAGATGGGGGTACCTGGGTCCCACTGGTTTCCTCCAGACTTCTCCAGACAGTAGATGGGTGTACCCGGGTCCCACTGGTTTCCTCCAGACTTCTCCAGACAGTAGAGGGGGTACCTGGGTCCCACTGGTTTCCTCCAGACTTCTCCAGACAGTAGATGGGGGTACCTGGGTCCCATTGGTTTCCTCCAGACTTCTCCGGACAGTAGATGGATGTACCCGGGTCCCACTGGTTTCCTCCAGACTTCTCGAGACAGTAGATGGGGGTACCTGGGTCCCACTGGTTTCCTCCAGACTTCTCGAGACAGTAGATGGGGGTACCTGGGTCCCACTGGTTTCCACCAGACATCTCCAGACAGTAGATGGGGGTACCTGGGTCCCACTGGTTTCCTCCAGACTTCTCGAGACAGTAGATGGGTGTACCCGGGTCCCACTGGTTTCCTCCAGACTTCTCCAGACAGTAGAAGGGGGTACCTGGGTCCCACTGGTTTCCCCCAGACTTCTCCAGACAGTAGATGGGTGTACCCGGGTCCCACTGGTTTCCTCCAGACTTCTCCGGACAGTAGATGGGGGTACCTGGATCCCACTGGTTTCCACCAGACTTCTCCAGACAGTAGATGGGGGTACCTGGGTCCCACTGGTTTCCTCCAGACTTCTCGAGACAGTAGATGGGTGTACCCGGGTCCCACTGGTTTCCTCCAGAATTCTCCAGACAGTAGATGGGGGTAACCTGGGTCCCACTGGTTAACACCAGACTTCTCCAGACAGTAGATGGGTGTACCTGGGTCCCACTGGTTTCCTCCAGACTTCTCCAGACAGTAGATGGGTGTACCCGGGTCCCACTGGTTTCCTCCAGACTTCTCCGGACAGTAGATGGATGTACCTGGGTCCCACTGGTTTCCTCCAGACTTCTCGAGACAGTAGATAGGGGTACCTGGGTCCCACTGGTTTCCTCCAGACTCTCCGGACAGTAGATGGGGTACCTGGGTCCCACAGGTAGATGGACAGTAGATGGGGTACCTGGGTCCCACTGGTTTCCTCCAGACTTCTCCGGACAGTAGAGGGGGTA
Organism: Lithobates sylvaticus; assembly: GCA_028564925.1. Lineage (NCBI taxonomy): Eukaryota > Metazoa > Chordata > Amphibia > Anura > Ranidae > Lithobates > Lithobates sylvaticus. Next base: position 1,577,423 of record CM053035.1, read on the forward strand.
CCTTGGTCCCACTGGTTCTTCTCCGGACAGTAGATGGGGGTACCTGGGTCCCACTGGTTTCCTCCAGTCTTCTCCGGACAGTAGATAGGGGTACCTGGGTCCCACTGGTTTCCACCAGACTTCTCCGTACAGTAGATGGGGGTACCTGGGTCCCACTGGTTTCCACCAGACTTCTCTGGACAGTAGATGGGGGTACCTGGGTCCCACTGGGTTCCACCAGACTTCTCAGGACAGTAGATGGGGGTAACCTGGGTCCCACTGGTTTCCACCAGTCAGCTTCCCGACAGTAGATGGTGGTACCTGGGTCCCACTGGTTTCCACCAGACATCTCCAGACAGTAGATTGGGGGTACCTGGGTCCCACTGGTTTCCTCCAGACTTCTCCGGACAGTAGATGGGGGGTACCTGGGTCCCACTGTTTCCTCCAGACTTCCTCCCAGGACAGTGTATGGGGGTACCTGGGTCCCACTGTTTCCACCATTTGTTATTTTTTGGGGGTACCTGGGTCCCACTGGTTTCCTCCAGACTTCTTCAGACAGTAGATGGGAGTACCTGGGTCCCACTGGTTTCCACCAGACTTCTCCGGAAAGTAGATGGTGGTACCTGGGTCCCACTGGTTTCATCCAGACATCTCCAGACAGTAGATGGGGGTACCTGGGTCCCACTGGTTTCCTCCAGACATCTCCAGACAGTATATGGGGGTACCTGGGTCCCACTGGTTTCCTCCAGACTTCTCCGAACAGTAGATGGGGGTACCTGGGTCCCACTGGTTTCCTCCAGACTTCTCCTGACAGTAGATGGGGGTACCTGGGTCCCACTGGTTTCCTCCAGACTTCTCCTGACAGTAGATGGGGGGTACCTGGGTCCCACGTGTTTCCTCCAGACTTCTCCGGGACAGTAGATGGGGGTACCTGGGTCCCACTGGTTTCCTCCAGACATCTGTACCAGACAGTAGATGGGAGTACCTGGGTCTCACTGTTTTCCACCAGACTTCTCCGGACAGTAGATGGTGGTACCTGGGTCCCACTGTTTCCTCCAGACATCTCCAGACAGTATAAGATGGGGTACCCTTGGGTCCCACTGGTTTCCTCCAGACATCTCCAGACAGTAGATGGGGGGTACCTGGGTCCACTGGGTTTCCTCCAGACTTGTTCTCCAGACAGTAGATGGGGGTACCTGGGTCCCACTGGTTTCCTCCAGACTTCTCCCTGACAGTAGATGGGGTTACCCTGAGTCCCACTGGTTTCCTCCAGACTTCTTTCATACAGTAGAATGGAGAGTACCTGGGTCTCACTGTTTCCACCAGACTTCTCCGGACAGTAGATGGGGTACCTGGGTCGCCACTGGTTTCACCGATGGGGGCAGACATCTCCAGACAGTAAGATGGGGGTACGTTGGGTCCCACTGGTTTCCTCCAGACATCTCCAGACAGTAGATGGGGTACCTGGGTCCCACAGGTTTCCTCCAGACTTCTCCAGACAGAAGATGGGGGTACCTGGGTCCCACTGGTTTCCTCCAGACTTCTCCTGACAGTAGATGGGGGTACCCGGTCCCACTGGTTTCCTCCAGAATTCTCCTGACAGTAGATGGGGGGACCGTTCCCCCGGGGG